>WYDI02036724.1:0-55726 GCA_009867235.2 Psittacus erithacus | reverse complement strand
AAAGTTAGAAACACAGCGCTGCACCAGCCACTAAGAAGGAGAAAAAATGACTGCTACTGCTGAACCCATGACAGCCACAAAAACTTAAATGAAAACTTCTATTGAAATAAACTACAAACTTAGCTGAAAAACTTTCCCAGATCACCAAATTGCTGGACCTCTAGACTACATCAGCTCTAGGGCAATAAATCAGTATATAATTAACATGTACAAATTCAGACAATGATACGGCTCAAAATCACACAAAACACACAAAGTTTTAAAAGGAAATACAGTAAAGAAACTAGAGACATGGCAAGCTAACCATCTTTAATGGGAAAAATATGCAAGATTCACAAACATGCCAGTATTTTCAGTCATGTACTACTTTTATCTGTAAATTATTCTTAGGTGTTAGCAAAAATGATTTTAGTACTACTTTTAGAGTAAGTCTAGGGTGGGAGCAGGAGGGGAAACAATATGCAGCTTCACTACTCCTTTACAAAGTTTCATTTTGTTACATTGCGATACACAGATAATATACCATCTTTTTATCTTATGCTGGACCTAAAGTTTTACTATTGCCAAAATCCCCTTTCTTACCAGTGTATAAATTTAAGGTAACATGGCTGAAACTGGATGCGATGAAGTGAAAGATTGTGCAGTAACGGTTCTAGCTTGGTGACTGTGTAGGGTATGATATGGAAAGGACAATAAATTCAGATTATCAATTTTTTTGCAACCTGTAGTTGTGACCAGAAGACACTATAGCATTGACATACTCAATTCAAATATATGAATGTGAATTGGTACAATGCAGAAAATTAACAGATTATAACCAACTGACTTTGGTATTCACTGACTCAATACACAGCTGCAGTATAGACAGGGGAAGAACTGTAGGAGCTGTATACATCTGATCTTCCATCATGTGACTTGGAGGATTTGTTGCAAAGGACTGCAACCACTGCAAACCAAAAGATTCGCTAGGCTATTTTGCCCTGACCTGTTGTAGTCATTAAGTATAGGACATCTTGGTGCACTGATATAACCAAGATTTGAGAGTGCACATTGAAACAACGCTTGAGCAAGAAGTCACATTCTTGCATGCTCTCTCACAGCGCTGCTTCAAGACCCTGGATACAGATTTCACTGGCAGCAAAGCAGAACACAGGCTACATCCCATGAAAGCAGCAGCGTGGCATAGGCCTGCTTGTTTTCACATGTCTTTCTTCTAGCAGTGTTATTGCAATGTTGCCACTGGACTGTGCAATATTACTCAATGTTTTATTTTTGCCAAATCCTGAAGGGACCCATTGTTAACCCTACGCTTCAAAACTTTCAACAAATAACATCTCTAAAGTGTACAATAATAGAGCCACAGTAACAGTCCAACGAAATAAGAAATGCAACTGAACAGCTCTGCCAAACTGTATATCATAACTACATGAGAAATTTAAAATATCCTCTTCATGAAACAACATTGGTTCAATACCATTTTCTTTACTTTTTAAAACTTAAAGAGAAGAAAAAAAAAATCTATGGGTACAGTTTCTTAAACATTCCAATGTGAACTTGTTGCCATTACTGCCAAGACATTTTGTTATGGAAACTACAAGCTTGTAGTGGTTCACCAGCACTTGATTAAAAGCATTTGTGGTGAATGCGAGAAACCAGAATTACAGTGTTAGGATGCTGAAATATACTGAAAAACCTTCAATTATTCTTTAGACCTAATATGAGATGACTTGACAATACTGACTACCTCAGCACAGGAGAAATAAAAACTGAGTTTAATCCTGTAGCTAATCCTGTTTTTACAGGAAGCTGTTATCCAAGCCCTTAAATACATCCGTATTTCTGTTGGTGGTGGTTTGTTGTTCAGTTGGGTTCTCTTTTAACAAACAGCTGCTTGTTAAAAGATTGATGGCTATGCAGATTTAGTGCATTGCAAATTCATTAAATCCAGCTGCTGGCTGAAGTAAACATCTAATCTTCCTATAATGCTTGATCCTTACACAAGCACAAACTACTGAAAAACTCACTGCAATGAACAATTTTCAGAGCAATGCATAAGCAGTTTCCAAACAAACCTAGTTACTCACATACATTATTCAACAAAATCTAAATTGTGTCACTACATACCAATTAAGCAAAAAACTATTTCAGTCAGTATGGCAGCACAGATGATATATATGTATGTATGTATAAAATATGTATATATTTATACACACATTTTTAAACATACATACATATAATCTTATCAAATACCTAATTGAGCCATATATAATGTGCCAAATATATGTTACAAATTCAATCTTGATTCAAACCTATAACCTTAAAATGTTCTAATCTTCTTCTAACTGTTGTACAGAAAATACTCTGTCACTGTCTTCTTAAGGGAAAAAGATAGGCACCTACTAATAACACAGATCATAGAATCATAGAATAGTTAGGGTTGGAAAGGACCATAAGACCATCTAGTTCCAATCCCCCTGCCATGGGCAGGGACATCTCCCACTAAACCATGCCACCCAAGGCTCTGTCCAACCTGCCCTTGAACACCGCCAGGGATGGAGTATTCACAACTTCCCTGGGCAACCCATTCCAGGGCCTCACCGCCCTAACAGTTAAGAATTTCTTCCTTATATCCAATCTAAACTTTTCCTGTTTAAGTTTGAACCCATTACCCCTTGTGTCCTATCACTACACATATATATACATACACACACATAAAGTACACACAAATTGGTTCATTTTCTTGCCCACATTACCTGATCGTGGCTTCAAGCCAAAAGGGATTGTGGTGTTTGTAGTAGGAGACATTGCTGGACTTTTATCCTTGTTCTGTATAATTCAAGAACAGAAATCTAAGTAAGAGTAACATCCAAAATATCTCAGCACATGAGACTATACAAAGTACAAAAGTAAACAATACCGCATACTGTGATTATTCCACCGTAATCTGTTCACAATATAGCCTCAAACCTATGATAAACTCCCCTTTCTATTGTACCCTATTTCTTTGCTGGAAAGGATGAGTTTCTGACCAAAGACTCCAAAATATTCCCCCTCACTACAAATAAGCTTAATTATTTCTCAGTTTTCTCCCATGTAATTACATGGTTCCATCAAACACACATTTCTGTGGCGCAATACATTTAGAAAAACAAAGCAAAGATATGTTTACCCTTAGATACATTTGTTTCTTTCGCAGAATTAATTACCATTCTGCATGATATTTTTTCCAAGCAACACTGAATTTCTGCTAAAGAGCAGAAAAGAGGAATTTAAACATACACCTCAGAGCAGGACCACCCTTGACCCAGAACTAGGCTAAGAGCTGCAGCAGGAAGAGTGGAGTAGCAGCATACAGGAGAAGGTGAGGTATGATAATCATACCATCAATGGTAACACAGAAAGGGTCCTATCACCATACTCCATAATGGGAATCCTATTAAAAAAATTATTCACTATTTAAAAAATGATCCCTCGAAGGAGCTAGGATCTATAGGACTCCCATCACCAAGACTGGTGGAAGGTGGCTGGGCGCTCATGAATTTGCAAGGTGTTCATACACAGTGTAATGTAGAGAGAGAAGCCTTATTTCTGCATAGAAAATATGTAGGTAAAAAATCTCCATAAGGAGCTCCCTACACTTTCTCTTTTTGACCTTCTGCTCAGATTTGTACTGTGAAAGTGATACGATCAATAAAATCAGGCTCCCCTCCGAAAACTAATCAAGGGCATGACACAATGTGCACAAAGAAACTGCATTAAAACCACTAGAAACTCTTGTGCAACAAGGAAGAGTCAAAAAAAGAAAATCACGGAATCATAGAATGGTTTGGGTTGAAAATAACCTTAAAGATCATATAGTTCCAACCTACGTAACTCAAACAAGTTTATCAGAAAGTATATTTTATACCCTAGTAAATCCTTAAGATGACAATAAACCACAGGCCAAATAAGACACATCACCATTACTGATGAGCTCAGTCATATTTTCTGTGATATCGGATTACATGTTTCATTTAGTATATGAACTATTCATATAAAACATGTAAGAGACAAACAAATGTCACCAGTACCTTACCTCATTATGAGAGGTTTGTCCACTTGTATTCCAAACAACTCGATCATTCTGCATGTTTGGAAAAGAAGGGGGAAGGAGAAAAGACTATTTCAACAACTGTATTAGTGATATACCACAAGAGGAGATTTTTACTCATGATACTCAGATACAAATTAATACTTAATTTATTTTTTTTTTAAGTGAAACAATTTTCGTGAGTAATAAACACTCATTGCTAGTTGAACAAGACTTTTAAAATTATTCTCACAGATTTTTCATTAATGTTTTAGCTTCAGTCTTAAGTAACTACAACTGCTTTTATAAGATTTAATGCTTGCTGGTTCAAATGCAGTATCCCATTTTGTTTCACAGATTTTTTGTAATTAAACTAGCATCAAGCATTTAATATGCAAATGTTTTTAATATATATTTGAAGAGGGAAGTATTTCATAATAAATTCATTTTATAATTGCAATATAACATACCTTTTGTTAATACTTCTGTTATAATTAAATTGGAAACATGTAAAACACATTAATAAACATAAAATGCAATCATTAATTCTGCATCAATCATAAATCAGCAGAAGCACAGTCTATATGTACAATGGCATATGTAAAAACAAATTATAAATCAATTCAAAAGCATTTCCTTAGGGGCATTTTTTTAGTAGCTAAAACACGGAAACACAAATATATGACAGTACTTGGAACACTTGGTCCCAACAGTCAAAGAGCTTTCAAAAAGTTAGCCAGATGGGATGTAGGATTACACACCCATTTTGCTTTATGACCTTTCTTGGCTACTTTTCAAGATTAAAGGAAATTCTTCAGCTTTAGACATCTTTCATAACATTGTCTCAACCACTGTATTATCTAGAATAAACAGAAATCTTATTCATCTGATCTCAGCCAGTCTACCTAGGGACTTGCACACTTGAGCACTCCTGTGCTCAGGGATTATGTTCTTGTTAAATTCCTGCTCATTATGCCTACATTGCAGGTCTACTCTCTCTCACAGCATGTAGGTCACTAGTCAGAATTTTTAGTTTATGCTAGATTTAATTAATTTAGTAGCACAAGTAGTAACACAAGCATTTACTGTACTACATAGAATGTAGAATTATTAAAAACTTGCTCTTGCAAGAGGAGTTCCTATTTCATGGAGCATGCCTAGTGATTCCACCTGCATAATACAATCCAGATCAGGCCCCCTACAAGTGTTTAAGAAGATTCATTTCTTCCTTTCAAGAAATTCTTAAAAAATGAATCAGCAGTGTCCTTATTACACAAAATGCAGAGACCACACATATTCTGATACTGGATTAGCCTTACGTGTTAATCTCAGTAATGTAGTAAGAACTGTTCCACAACGTGAAGTAGCCCCAACATACAATGATATAAGAAAAGATGAACTAACTCAACTTCTTTTTTTAATTTTATATCTTAAAGAAAAAACAAAGATACATTCAGACTAACAAAATCACAATGATATCATGGGAATATTTGATAGTAATGATGATTACATAATATTTGAAAATCATCAAATTCAATCTATGTCTGGGTAAGATAGAACATATTAAGGCACTACCAATACAGAAAGAACATTATGTAATTTTGTTCTCAGAATCTTGCAAGAGCAGTCACAAAAATCCATATGCAGCCAAGTTCTGAAGTAATAACACATGCATCAAATATTTAAATTAATTTTTTCATAGTTCCTTTATTTCTAGATCAATCCATGGTACACAAAATATTTTTGAAACTTTAAAACTGTAATCTAACCTATATATCATCTGTTTATAATATTGAACACATTAAAAATACTGCTGCTGTTAACAAAAACATAGCAGTGTATATAGCTACAAGAGTATTCAGGGTGAGTGGGATCAGGAATTAGGTGGTTTATTTCATGGAAAATCTAACCTTGAGGTGTCTTTATTTTTGCAGGGTAAGGCAACCACTGCATCTACTATAGTTTTTGCCAGAAGAAAAGAGTCTTCCATGTCTTACCAACTTCATTATATCAGTTTTTTGACCCGAGAGATGGGTCTTAATCAACTTCCCATTTATAGCCAAATGCTGAGATTCATGATAAGGCAAAAAAACAAAAAACAAAAAAAAAACAAAAAAAACAAAAAAAAAAAAAAAAAAAGCCAACAAAAAAAACCAAATCCCAAACCAATGAGCCTAACCTCACTATTGTCCCCACACAGAAACTGACAGAATACACTGATCCTTTTGAAATGTTTCCACATTTATTGCATCGAGACACCTCCATACCTGACTCAATGACCATTTTTCACCCTGTTCACAAGGTCTCACTTCGGCCTTTGCTTTCTCCATAATCAACTCCCTTCTTCTCTGAAATTCTAGTTCCTCTTCAGCACTTTCTCTCTGTAAGATAAATAGCTCTTTAGACTGTGCATCACTGGAAATAGAACTATATCTTTTTTTGCATAACATTACCTCAGAAGTATTTCTTACAAATTAAAAACCAACATAGTAAGCAGACACTATATACTTGCAGTTCCAGTGCTAACAGATAACATAAATCTAAACAAAGCAATTCATAAAGGACACCTGCTCATCAGTCAGGATAGAGATCAAATAATAAGCAGTATGTATCAAAGTGTAAAATTCCAAATCATACTTTATATACTTTCTGTAACTACAGTGACAATGTTCCGGGAAAACACTAATTTTTAGTTTACAAAATATGTTGGGGTTACCTTTAATGAATGTACTGTTTTTCTGCACCAGAAGAGGAGATAGAGTGGGATGGTAGACAACCACAAAGGCTGAGCAATGAACTGGCTTATATTGAAAGCTGAACACAGGGAGACTGAAAAAACCACTAAGATAAAAAAAGCAACTGACAAACCTAGAAAAATGTCATATATATACCTATAAAAATAAAAACAATTCCATAAAGACATTAAAGAAGAATTAGTTTTGTCCTCTAGCCTACTAAACTTTTCCCTTCCCTACTTGGTAGATTAATAATAGTTAAAATTGTTGGCTTATTTCCTATCTTCTCCCCCAATACTTTGTTATAATACACTCATTAACATACCTGACCAAGGGAAGACATCTCCATCTGCATTTGACCGCTATGTATAAAGAAACATATGCAAATATGTAATTCATCGTGTAGAAAATTTAATATGATGAATCTAACAAAGGCGGTTTTAAAAAAAAAAAAAAAAAAAAAAAAGAAGGAAAAAAAAAAGAAAAAGGTAGATAAACACACTTTACTGTAGATTCCTGAAATTCTAAAGCTGTTGCTGGTTCCATGGGATACAGATTCACATCACTGCTCTCTGAAATATCCATGCTTAATCTGCAAGGTTTGAAATAGAAACATTGCACTGGGGTATAGCTTTGGTAACCACTTTGTTCAGTATTTAATTTCAAACAAATGGATATATAAAACACTTCTATAGTCATGCTTTTAACCTGCTCAGTGTTATCTCTCAAGAACTTTTTGCAATGCCTCCTGATGCTTCACTGTCATCAGTTGAATCAAATCAACATTAATGCTTTCATCTGCAAAATGTCATCCTGAGCAATGACTTGTATCAAAACAAAAGGACCTGTTTATTGCCAACAATGATGCCATTATCTAGACGACTGTAAATTTCTATATCCAGCCTCTAGCACTCTGTGTTCAAATAGAAGCCACAGCCCTAGTTAGATATTCAAATTTAATTATAGTAGATGAAAGCAGTGCAACAATAAATTCACAACTGACAATGACCTGAAAGAAAGCAGTGAATGTAAGAAAAGTAATATAGGAATATGAAGCAAACATTTGAAAATACTGAAAGAGGTTGAGTCTGAAATATTTTTGCTTTCCAGAACTGAATGCTGTTTGTGTGCACACAGGATACAAAGACTTGGGAAAAAAAAAAAAACCAACAAACACATCAAAGCTTTTGTGCATCTTAAACTAAAGAGCAATGGAAGCATTTTAATTCCTGTGTGGATCTGGATAAGGACACAAAAAATATTCAGTATGAAAACCAAAATTTTATCACACTACTTTATATAATGCAAGTATATCACAAACTGCCATGTAATCCAGTAATTTTATAGGAAATTATTAGGAAATTGTGGCCCAGAGGGCTGAAAATCTACAGAATTATTTGGCAAGTATTGAGACACCTAAGTGTATCTGGCTGGGTAAATCTGGATGTTAACATACAGGAGACACACATTCAAAACCCTTTACACTGCTTAGTAAATTAAAGACAAATACTCATATTTTAAGGTTAGAAAAAGTGCAGTCCAGTACTATACAAAAAAAAAATCCAAACAGTAGAACAATAGAGACATGCATGACATGATCAGCCATTTTTAAAAGCCACATTTTGAATTTACTATAGTGTTACTAATGAAAGCACATCTAAATATGCATGGAGAAAGATTAATCTTCTGTATTTTATTAAGAAAAACTAAATACATAGAAAATATTGGAGCAATACCTGATAAAAGCAAAATGACGACATTTATAAGGTTAACAAGTAATCAACCTCATATGAGGTGCAGAAGCACTATAATAATGGAATATTATCTCACAGAAACCACAGGGACTAAAAAGCTTTCCTAATTTGTATGACTTTTATTAAGCAAAAATACTTATGATTCAAGCATTTAGTATAAGATTCAAGAATTTAAGTATTCTTTATATGATTCCAAATAAAGCCAGATGGTTGTTTCTCTAGAAATACCAATAGGAGTGAATTTCTCTCAAAAGTACAAAGGTCTGCTAGGTGGTAAAGTAGTATCAAAACAGGCATTTAAACTAAAGAACAGTGTAGTCACAAGATGACCCAGAGAAGGGAAGAAGGAGACACAAGGATACTTAAGGCTGGAAGTAACAAGAAGGCTTTTAGCCTTTGGAGAAATGAAGCTGCAAACCAGCTATCTCATAGAAGTAATGAAGAAAAAAGTTCTGAAATTAATTGAATCAGTTTCTGAAGGCAATTACACAAAGAAAAGCAATAGCAAGCATCTGGCCAGAACTACTGACACCACCCCTTTCAGTCTTTCTCAGTAAGACAAGCATTTATTTTCTATTAAATAATTATTCCTTCATTTATTCCCAGATCCAGAGTCATTTCACTTGATTTTAACCACTTAAAACAGGCACCTAAATTATAAAACCTCGTCTTCTGTAGTTGCAGAAAATCTACAAAATTTTCTCTAGCTGCCTCTTCCTCTTTTTGATTTCAGAGAGAGACAAAAGAAACTCCACCACTAATCCAGGTACCTCCTTTATGTCCTCCACTGAGCTGGGATGAAGCTGGGCCAAAAGACCTTCTCCATTCCCACGAAATAAACCAAGCGTGAATAAGTAGAGGAGTGTATAATCCCTCGAAGAAACATGACAATCCTAGACAAAACTTCAGAAAATCACAGTAGTGTACACAAGATGAATGGCTAACGGGTGTCTCCACCTCAAAATTTAGGTTTCTTTCATACCTGAAATCCTTTTCAATTTACTAGGAATCATGTCTAGGTACTCATCACATTCTAGAGAAAGAATGCAAATTTCCTTCTTAACTATCTGAACACCTCCTGAAAAACACTGGTATGCTAACAAAGCATTTCATAACTCCAAAGAACTTTCAATTACTGATTAAAGAAGAACTTCAAATTAATTCACAAAGATTTTAAATACATTAATACATCAGCTATTGTAAGCATACCTGTTGGGATCTTGTAATAAATCTACTGCTTCTCTTAGTTGCTTTATCATTGCTATATCAATAGTTTGCTCTTCTGATAAATTTATTCTATAACAGAAAACAAAAGCATTCAAGAAAAGAGGTACAAAAGCAATTACCAAGGGTAGCCTGAATTTCACTTTGTATCTTCTGACTGGTGTGCAAACATTATAGAGGGGAAAAACAGCCTGTGTACACCAGTATGCGCTGAATTTATGCAAAGCTCCTTCTGAAAAAACTCCCCTGCACCTTGTCTTTAACAAAGCCCCCCAACCTAATACATACTTACATAAATGTGAACTTACATAGCATTCAACATTCAATTAAACAGACTGACTTCTAAAATTGGAGATATTGAACCAATAATTGACTCTTAACAGCACTCATTTTGTGCATTGTTTTAACATAACTGCTAAATACAATGATTCTTTTAATGGACCAGCATGCTTTCTTTTGCTTTTCAAGATTTATAATTCTTATAAATCTCCTGTTAGTTCTGCCAGTAAGGCTCTTTCAGAAAGGACTTATTTTTCCCTTCCTTCAGTTTTCATTTTTAAATCATACAGGACTCCACTGTTCTGATGAGTGACAACTTCACAGCACACTGTCATATTAAATCCCCTTTTCTCATGCACAAGCCTCAGCAACTGATGCGCAGTTGCTCTGCTCTTGAATTAATGTCTGTAAATTAATGATTGCTTCGTGGTTAAATTATGACAAAATAAGACAGACAACTGAAGGATTTTTTTACAACTAATTTAAAAAAAAAATCCAAGTTTTTATAAAATCATCTTTTACCAAAGCCATTAACAGACCAAATATCAAAATACCTCCTTAAAAACTTGCTTCTACATAGGTAAAAATATTACAGCATTACCAGTGCATACAAATTAATTAGTTTTAACATGACATCCACTCTATTCAGCAATAATGTGTAAAATACTGAGCACACACAAAGTGCAAGGCTGCGCTTCTATCATTCCTCCAAGTCTACAAAGTTATTAATTGAGAAGGAAATGCCAGTTCTTTGCACATAACACAGCTAATTACTTATAGGCACATAAAAAATACTTACATTTTGTCTGTATGCCATTGTGTGTCCTCTTCTATTCTCAACAATTCATCACACTCTGCTGCTCTACTCTGCAAGTAGACAGTGATATTGAGAACTGAACTTTGCAATTAGGTAGGCACATAATTTTGCTTTCAGATTCAGCACTGACCTAATTTATGTAACAGTTTAGGGTGGCTAGTTGAAGCAACTCAAAAATTCTGCTCTGCTCCTCTCTCTACCTCTTTTAAGATACTGATTACAAGATTTTCTATTCGCTACTCAGATTTTGAGGTCAACAGCCCTTACCCTCCTATAACAGTAAAAGAAGTTGAGCAGCATGAGAATTCTTTATTCTATGTCCCAGATTTTATTTACAGCTTTCTGGTGTATGCAAACAATGCTTCAATTAAGCACAACCCTAAGACTCCTCCTACTTGCTCTCCTACCACATCTAAATTTGTTTACAGAGTGAAGAAATTCCAAATATGCACACAGTAGCAATTACATACTTCATCCATAATTAACAGCATTCCTACTTGGTGATTTTAACAGCCATGTTTGTTGGGTTTTTTTAAGCAAATCAAAACAAAAATGCATGCAAGAATTCATATTAATCAGCCAGTTACATAGACATAAGAGTTCAAAATGTTCTAAATAATTATGACTATGAAGTGCTACTTTTCTGAAAAAGTGACTCTTTTATGCTTCCTTTTGATGTTTTGCAATTTTATTCTCTCTTTATCTCAGATAGGCAGGAACACTGAGGAAGTTCAGCTACCAGTAAAGACAGAAGGTCTCTAAAATGGATGTGCATTTGTATTAGTAGAGAATGATCAGCAGAAAACACAGAAGCTTATCCTCGAGTCATGTGTTTGTCATATCAGCCACATTACCCTGCTATCCAACCCTGCCACATTTGTCACTTAAAGAGTGTATTGGCTTCTCTAGCATTTCCCAAAGATGGCCCATTTTCCAGTGCAAATCCTCATTAGAATGAATAAAGCCAATTTTTTTCTTTTTCTTCTCCTTAGAGGAATGAAGTATATGGTCTTTCCCACAAGAAGGGCACATACAAGATGACAAAACACAGCACTTATTGTAGAAGGTGATCCTCAGTTTCTGGGCATTACTATGTAAAGAAGATAAAGCTATATAAATTAGGATTAGCATTTGAAAAACTACAAACTCCACCAAGCCTAAGCTCCTCTTCTGCACTACAAATTGTACTGATCTTATGTATGGTTTGGTTAACCAGAATTTCAGTTTTAGAAGACCCCCTCCACTGTCCCAAAAGACATTCTATTATATGACTTAATGCAAACCAAAGAATACAACAGACTCAGAAACCTGCACAAAAAGGAAGATGCCCCAAGTTCAAAACTCACAGAATAAAATGGATGTGCTATCTGTCAAAGTCATAAGTTGCTGGTATCAACCATCATAATGTTAAAGAAGATATAAAAATTAAAAGAAATTAAACTGCTCAGTCTGGCAATACCCTTTATTGAAATTCAATACAGTAACTTGTATTTTATGGAACCAGTGTTTGCAACACATTTTAGATGCTATTATCTTGTTATTATAGAAGACATTCCCAAGAGACCAGTCTTCAAATGGTTTACTACTGAAAATCAGATGATGAAGAAGAATGAGGCAGGAAAATATAAAGCATACACATAATACATTTATTACATAATTATAATAAAATATTTTATAATAATAAAATTGTCACAAACTTGCCTTAATGTAACTCATAAATTCAGTAGTAAGAGCATCTGATTCAAACTGTTCTTCTATTTCTCTTGACTTATCGCTGACAAGCAAGTGAGAAGATACTTGATGGAATTCCACTAACAACAATAAAAAAAAAGACAGAATTATTTCTAGTTCAGCTCAGCATTTGTTACTCAACATAATTTAAGTGTACTGAGTAACAGAACTCAAAACCAAGCAAAGTCTAAATTCAAAGCATATTAAAAACTTCAAATAAGTTAATATCTTTTCTTTTTACTAAGTGATGTTAATTCATTTCAAACTTGTAATAAATCAATACCCTGGGATCATAGTTATAGATCAGAAGCACCACAACAGGCATCGATGGGGTCAGTTTTGAACTACACCAAGCATGTCTTGCCAGTACTGGTGCAAGGACACAGCTTGACAGCTGCAGAGTGCTATAATACATTCCGATGTGTCAGCCAGTGCCTTGCAGTTTCATGCAACTTCAGTTGCAATGCTGTAACAAGCATTCAAACTCTCAGCAGAACTCAAAATGATTCAGAGCTTTTACAGCCAATGCCATACTCTTATTTGAAGGACTATGAGGCAGTAGTAATTTTCTCCTGTTTTAAGCAGTCTGATCCTATAACTTACCCTCTCCAGTTTGCTAATAAACATTGTAGGATGTAATGTTCTTATCATCTCACTTTGTATGAAGTCCAACTACAGAAATGGACTCTGCTTTTGTACATTGCTAACTCAGAAATTGAGTTACCGTTTGATAAATTATTACACATTGATATTACTGTTTGGGAAGCATGGTTTAAATCAACTCTCACTTTTCTTCCCTCAGTTAGAACCAGAACTTAACTCCTGAGACAAGGTGTAATATGTTCACTGGAATTGCTATGGAAAATCACTATAAGGGCCTTGATGGTTAAAAATGGTCTAAGTAGCATACTTTTTTTTTTTTCTGTTTTACATGACTGTATATACATGATCAAAGCCTTTTGGGTAGGTAGGCATTTATTATAAAAAACTTAAATACATAGGGTAGTGAAAATAACTGTTGTTCAACTAGGACAGCAGCAAGAAAAATCAATTTAATAAGGCATTTATCCAGTGCAAAATTAAACACTGAAACTTTCAAAGGAAAATACCAGGGAATAAACCAGATCTAATTTAAAGATCTAATGTTTGTAGACTCCTGAGAGATTGATGCCAGCTGGGCTGTGAATTTCACAACTGAATTTACAGTCTTATACATGGAATTATTGACAGAATCTCTCTGCATTTAATTTCCACTTTCTTTACATTCCAACCTTTTCTTGAGTTAGCATGGTGACTCAAATCTTCCTTTACAACATGATCTTCTTCCACAATGTCTGACATTGGTACATTAAAGCTGATAGTATCTTCATCAGATGGCTAAGAAAAAATAAGAGAAACACTGGTTTCAGCTCAAATCAAGAGGGATAAAAATGTACATATTAATAAGAGTGCTCACTAAAAGACTGACAAACTAATATGGGAGAGGATACTAGAGCATTTAACATGACAAAATCCTGTTGTAGAAAGCTGTAGTCTTGCTGAATATAACCTCAAGAGGCTTGCAAAACAGAGCAGTTCACCTATCCTCATTTTCTACGTTCCTCACTGCACTAGTTCTCTCCTTGCAGTGGTATGGCTGCACTGTGCTGCTTTCTGTGAGCTTTCCTGGGACCGCTGAAAACAGAGGCTCCTTCTAGACACCAAAGTCTGTAGACAATCTGAGCCTTGTATCACAGCCTTTTTTTCTTCCCCTTTAAGACTCTTCTCCCCTACTTTGCCATGCAGCTTGTTAATTTAATGCCAAAAGCAAGCAAGATTACATTTGTATGCTAGCTTCCAGTAGAATTATGCCACTCTTCCTATCTTTATATGTTCATATTCCACAGAGAAAATATTTTTTTACATCGTGATGCTAAGGTTTGTAATAAAGGACAGAGTAAATCTGTTTTGCTTTTAAAAAACTGTACCTAGGTACATGTGGTTATTCCTATTTGCCAAGACTACCCTGGACTTAACACATTTTGTAAATGTGGACCACATATATTTTCCTCTTTATGAATAATCTGCATATTATTAACTCCATGAATTCACTAGCTGTATTCTGCTTAAAGAGAAAAAACTGAAAAGGATGTTCAGGTATTTGATAAATCCTTATCAAAATGATGAACCTTTATAATGAAGTGAACTAACATTGCATAATAACTGTTCTTATTTGTCAATTTTAACATAATTTTTAAAATCAATTTTATTTTAAAATTAAATACATTACTACCTCAAACAAAAAAAAAAAAAATAAACCCCACTCCAAGTATTCTAAGCACAAAAGTCAGTAGTTCTTTTAGACCTGAAATAATGACAATCCAACAGCTTTACAAAAAGGTGAGGGGAAGAGGGGAGACACATGCACAGTATAAATTCACTCAGACAACCGAGGTTACAGTGAAGTTCCTTCTCATTCAGGCTGTATCTCATGTGACATTCAAGCACTAAATTTGGTTATTCCAGATCAGAGTCATGTTTTGTTAATCTTGCAACTATCATTAGAAAATAGTATAGCAAAATGTTCTTACACACATCATTACAAGTTCTGAATACTAAAACTGGCAAGATTTTTTTTTTCCTCAGCAGAGTAACACATCCAGTTTTTCAGAAAATATTTTGGAATGCTGGTGCAAAAAAAAAAAAAAATAAGCCACTGGCCATTCAATTTGGAAACAGAAAAACATTTTTTCAACAGGCTATTTCTTACTTTCAGGGTCCACAGCATTCTGAAATTGATTTTCCAGGTGTTTCCTGCCAGTATACTATGAAACAGAAACTATCCAAAGCAGCCTACAATAATACAAAACTATTGCTCCTTCCTAGGTGAAGTACTGTATCTCACATCTTTCGTTCAGAGTTTAATTTTTTCAGCTACCAAAAGAAGGAAACAGACATACAAGAACCAAAAATACTTAACATTATTCCAACTATGAATCCAGATGATGCATTTTCAAAGAATTTTCACATAAATTGTTGTTGGTCCCAATGTGTCAATCTCATGGGTAATAGAGCAGGGACACCTTGATTTTAACAAGTACCCTTTTGTTTTGGTGAATTTTAAGGGAAAAAAAAAGGCCAAAGGGAAGTGGAAAATGAATCAAAATGCTACACTGTATCTGAAAATAAGGTACACTACCTTAAAGCAGAATTTGCCTTCAAGTTGCCATGATCAACTTAACAGCAACACTACACAGTATCTTTGACTTGAAATGCCCCAGATGACTACAGCTCTGAAGAGCTGACCCTACAATGACCCTACCAACAAGCCAGACAGGAACACATAAATTGTTAATTTCTTCAAGTCCTACATCCTATGTGTATGGACTCAAGCTAATTAGCAAGCTTCCTAAAAAATACAGTAGCATTTAAACAAGTGAGTCACTTACATTCCTGGTTTTAAGTTACACAAATGCAAAATGACGTTGTATTTTCTGTAAAAGAGCTGAAACCCAACAGCCACTGTCCTTCAGACTAAACTATAATTTCATAGAATCAGGAGAATGGCTTAGGTTGGAAGGGACCTTAAAGTTCATCTAGTTTGAACCCCCCTGCCATGGGCAGGGACACCTACTAGAGACCAGGCTGCTCAAAGCCCATTCAACCTGGCCCTTGAATGCTGCCAGGGATGGGACATCCACAGCTTCACAGGGCAACTAGAGTTCAGTGTCCCACCACCCTTACAGTAGAAAGCCTCCTAATATCTAACCTAAATCTCTCCTTTTTTGGTTTAAAACCATTCTCCCTTGTCCTATCCCTACATGCCCTTGCAAAACTTCCCTGTCCAGAGTTCAGTGCCCTTTAGGCACTGGGAGCTGCTCTGAAGTCTCTTCGGAGCCTTCTGTTTTCCAGGATGAACAAGTCCAACCCTCACAGCCTGTCCTCCTAGGAGAGGTGCTACAGCCCTCTAAGCATCTTCATGGCCCTCCTCTTTCTGATGTCTTTATAAAAAAATGGTCCAAAAATGTGTTTAATGATTACTTCATGTCTGATAATTTAATATTTATCTAATGTTTAGAATGTAGACTTCCGACTATAACTGATAATTTAATATTTATCTAATGTTTGGAATGTAGACTTCCGACTATAACTAACAATGTATGTGAATCCTTATTCACAACATGTTAATATTTCTTGCACAATTCTCATGTGTAACATGGGTACTAAAAGTCATATCAGGAGACAGAGTGGTGAATTTACTACTAAATACATTTAGGATTACTGATCTCAGCAGCTATTTTCTCCTTAATAGTACAGCAGTAGTCAGGCAGGATGGAATAAACAAATAGTTCTCATATAAGAAAATCTTTGTGCTAGTAAAAATTTACTGGTTCACTGTTGGTTGTCTTTAAAGCATTTTTTGCAGCACTCCGATTGCTACATTTTGATTACAGGAAAGATGATCTGTTTTTCAAAAGTGTTATTAATAGCTAAAGAGGAAATTCTGGAATAACAGTTTCATTGGCAAGCTAACTCAGCTTCAGGAAGTGTAAGAATGGCAAAACAGTTTGTAAGTGTCTCTGAATGGACTGCATACTCTTACAAGTAGAGGGAAAGCATTAGATGTCTGCCTAGAAATCATTCTACTTCATTTCCATCTAGCAAGAAACATGCCCAAATACTTGAAAATCCCTGTGGGTTTTTTGTTTGTTTGTTTGTTTTTTAAGTGCTTTTATATTTGAAAGACCAATCAATGTGTAAATGGATTCATTTTCAATTCGCTTTTTGGTAACTACAAATTCAGTCTCTAAGCTTGATTCTTTCTACATTTGTCCCAAAGGGCACACAATCCATTTCCTGAATCAGTGAAAAGTTATTTTAAGTAGAAAGAAGCTCATTCTTTTATGAAGTTTCTACACTACAACAAATCACCATAATCACATCACAAAACATACCAGGGCTGGGCATACCAAATTTCTGTTAATTTGCAACAGGAAAAAGTCAGAGAGAAAACACTTGAGAAGAAGCCAGGTGTGTAACCTCTATCTACTACTTTGCTGGAAACAGCAGATGTGGATTCTGGTTTGGTCCTCATTCTCTAGATAATGTAAATTAACTAAACACTGTCGTGAATTTTCTCTGTTGGTAGGTTGTTGACCATTTCAAACCAACTATCTCTCTGCCCTCTCCAGAAAGTGTACAGAAACACACACACACACAAGAATATCCTAGTCTCCTTTTATCTTTACTTTAGCAATTTCTTCACAAGAAACATGCCAATGATGTGGTTGCAACAATTCTGATGGCCAAAAATGTATCCACATTGTTACCCAAATTAAAATATAGCCAAAATAAGGGTGCTGGAAAGGCAGCTGAACACAAAATTCATGCAACTTACCTCTGTTGCTGACAAACGTTTATCACCATTATCACTACCAACACCTGAATCTGAGTCCTTTTTACTTGGATAGATGTCATCAATGCTAGATGTGAACAAAAATAAATAAATTAAAATCAATAAAAAGCTATTGTAGCATTTACCATTAGAATTTTGTCCTGGTTTCACTTAAAACAAAGCAAAATTCTAACCAGTCTTAACAGGAAAGGGTAAAGTAGCCCAGGATGGTTAAAAACTACAAATTTTAAGTCTGGTGATAGGAAAATTGATCAGATGGAAAGGCTGGTTAGCCTAAGGATTAAGGAAAACCACAGAAATCTGCTATAAAGCTTGCTTTTGCCTATACACTACGTAAAAGTGCTTAGTTACTACCTAAGTAGCTCAAGAGTTCAACTGAAGTCATTTAGCCATGGGGAAAGCAACTAAACTAATTGAACTCAAAACTGTAGTCAACTAATATAATTGTAACCACTGACGCATTAAAAATTGAACTGCTATCTCCCTGTGGCTTGAAGTAATTATTAACACAGAAACCTCCTTTTAGTGCTTTAAAATAGAGTTTGAAATTTAGGTTTTTAGAAAATTTACTAACAATGGCAGCTGCTCTCTCTTCTGGCTTCATTACCTAATATGACCTTCACTCATTTTAAAGTACACTAGTAGATTAAATGCTCTCATTAACTAACTTCATATTTTTAAATATGTTTTAATATCCCCTCATCTGCAATCCTGAAAGCTATAGTCCTGAATTCAGATTGATGCAGCAATTTAAACAAAGAACTTGATCAGCCTTCACATAAATAAGGTATTTGATTAATCCTAATCTTACTTAATCTCTCATCAGTAACTGCCTATGGAAATCCTAACTATGTTATGTTTTTATTTCAGATGTGTCAAGTTATTCTCTAAAATAAAAGATTTGGTAATTATTATGTGATAGAGCATTAGGTGATTAGCTACAAACTGGTATATACCCCCTTACCCTAACTTGTATGATCGTGTATTAAAAAAAAAAAAAGTCATACAGGACATGACATTCTTGTCAATTTTCTTGTGTACTTAAAGAACAAAACAGAAAACCTATTGGTGTTTCCCAAATTGAAAAACTTACTGTTCAACCTGGATTCTTCCTAGCTTTGGTATTTATCTGATAGAATTTCACAGAGATGCCTCCAAACATACATGGAGGAAAACAATTTACTTGAAATCTGATCTAGATGACTGAAAGGGAGATTCCATAACAATTCTTTTTTCTTTCTTTTCTTCCCCAGGGTTTTGGCAGCAACATATCTATTTTTATTTACATCAACACTTTGTTTTCTCTCAAAAAAAAAAAAAAGGCACAATCATTCTTTCTCTGATTGGTTACATTAGACTTCCCATGTTAGCAAAGACAGAGCTGCCTAGAAGCTGGTTTCCAATTAGCTACGGAGATTCTCATAGAAGGGAGTCCCTTCGAATCTAGTTCCTGTCCTTAAACCACAATACGAGATGACATTTTCTAGACACCTGGTGCAGAACATTAAAGACTTTGTCTTTCACTTAGCTAGCAAATTATCATATTTCATTTTAAAAAGGTCTCAATATTCATGCAGTTCTCTTCGCCGGATGGATAGGCCTCTGCATGAGTAAAAGTGCTTGAAACAACTGTGTGTCATACAGATCACAAAACAACACAGGAACATAAAACTTAATGTGCTAACAGATTTACAAGAAATTTCCAACACCTAGTGATACACCTGAATTACTTTGAATAGACAATGGGTAAGAGGTTAGATTTAAACTAAGGTTCACTTCTAAGCAATTTCCTAATGTGCTACTAACTTTAATCAAAACCGATTATTAAAAATATTTTGTTATAAACTCTTACAGGTAATTCACAGAATAAACTATATTAAGCAAAATAAGTCTCTGCTCAAAAAAGTGCATCCTAAATAGCACCTAAACAAATAAAACCCTGGCAGCTAAAGATATAAAAGTATTTTTTTCACTTTGCTTATAAGTGTTACAAGAAAAAAACCTGACATTTTCATACATACCTCTCTTCCACGGGTTGTGGCAAATGCTGTTGTTCCATGGCATTAAGATACAGTGAATCTGCTGTTTTAATCTGACAGGCCTGTACAGTCAGATATTTGAATATATGCACCTTACCCTTTGTACAAATCTGTTAGACAACAACAACAACAAAAAAAAAAAAAAAAAAACCAAAACAACCTAAATTTATAACTCGAATGAAAGAAGTAACTTATTCTAAATGTCACTTAGTGCAAAACTCTCTGAAAACCAGTTCATATCATCACAACAGATATCATGTAAAGGAAAATGGATATTCTTCCTTTTTTTTTTAATTACTAAGAACTACTTCAATTACGCAATCAATTATCTGTGCATACTAATATAAATGCCCTCAGAAAGTAAGACAAAAAACATGAAAAGAATGTATGTATTAAAAAAATTAAAAAAAAAAATAAAATCCAAGTGAACTTTACACTTAAAAAGAATTATGATAAGATGTATCATATAGCCTATTACAAATGTAAATTGAATAATCATTTTCCAAAATTAGTCAATAATGAATTTATCATGCCCTTCCTACTTAGTGACATGGTTTTCACTAGCGCCCAAGCATCTTCATGATGCATTTCACCTGCATTTTTAAGTTATTTTTCTGTAACTGCACCCAATATTAAGGCTTAAATTAAATTATAGATATTACTTACTTGTGCTGGTGGAGACTGCAAAGGATTATTCTCAAGCAGTAATACTTGTAACTGCACCATCTTTCTAAAGCATATTGGAATTACGAGCACTTTATTACAAGAAAAGTCAAACTTTACTAAGGGAAGCTGTACAAGTTCTAAAAGTAACAAAAAAGAGAGAAGGTGTAATATCTGTATTTATGATTTAATTTTTGCCATAAAATAATATTTTTCAAGAAACCTTTTTTTGCATTCACAAAAAATACAAATGCAGGCAGACATCAACATTTACTTTATATGAGGAATGGAAAAAGTGTTACTCTTATACAAGCAATGATAAATTTTAAAATAAATACTTTGAAATACATTTTTTTTTCCTGAAGCTCAGCTGACAGTTCTCACTGTCTATTCACAGGTAAGTACCTATGCAACTTAAAAGATGACTAGAATCATAAAGATAACTCATTCAAAAGTCCTCACACACTTATTTGTTGAGTACCACTGAATGTTAAATTCTACAAACTCAAATGGAATAAATTTGATCACAAAATAATTACTTTTTAATCATATTCGCTAACATGATTAAAAAATGCTTTCAAAATGCTAATAAAAAGAGCTACCATATAGATATTAGGAATTTTCATCTGTTTGTTTTTACCTTGGGGTAAAACTTCGAGGTAATTTCTTCTGACATTTAGTTCTTTTAAAGATGTCAGCTGGCCTATCTGTTGTGGCAAAGCTGTGATTTCATTACAGCTGACATCCTACAGCAAAAGAGTAATAACAGGAAAAAAATTAGCTTTTGGCTCCTAAGTGTTAAATAATACAGATGTGAAATTGTAGCTAATCTGCTATTACCATTCTGGCGTTTTATTAACCCAAAAACATGAAACCATCCAAGTCGTGTCTTCACAATACAAAACTAGGTACATGAGAAAATGGTTACGCATTATTTAAAACCCAGAGTGAATTCTTCTTTAGAGAATAAGTTACTTTTGAAAGTTAACTTCTGTCAAAACATTCAAAACCATTTGCTTAAGGTGTTCCACCTTTTTTTTCATTCACTTTTATTCATATGAACAAATCAGTACCAAGATTATATAACCAAATATGTTTGGATAAAATATAAAACTGCTAATGTGTGGATCTGATTTTAAAAATGGTTCTTGTTCTTCAGGAGGGAATATTTAAACAAAATAAAAGCTAAAATGACAATGTCATTTTGTATTTATGCTCAGGAAAGGCATCTATTTGATTGTCACATCATACAATAGGTCATAAAAAAATTGGACAGGTCTTGCTTACTATTATATATTCAATGTATCATTATAAAAGTTGCTTCTTAACTGCCTAGACAGGTTCTAAGTAGGTCTGACTTTGATGACTAAATACAACTGGTTTAATAATCTGGATAAAACTGGAAAACATCCTCACTTTGGCATTCCTAAAGGAGTAACTCTATAAAATTGAGTTGGAAGTATAGGGTCTGGCTATAGTGAGCATAATTTCAAGTGAAAAATTTATACACTGTAGTATTACTGGGATAAATATTACACTTTTACACTATTGGTAGGAAGAAATTGCTACTAATGTGTACTAAAGTTCAACTTATTGAATCATCAACCTAAGATTAGATTGCTTGCAGATAGTAGCTATCATTTTTGCTGCCAAATATGAAACCCAATGTGAAATCAAAAGGACATTGAAATCTCTGCTTACATCCCAGGCAATCTACAACTCTGAGTACTATCCCAATTACGCTTCCATTTCTGCAATGAAAAAAAAGAAACAGTATTTCATAGCATAAGAGTAAGTGGGTTACGCCAAATTTTCCTGAATTGCCCACAGAATACTTTCAGGACATTCGCACCTACTCTCTTGATTGTTTCAAATGGATTTCAACAGTCCCGGGAGCTCTTGGACTACAAACATCCTAAAAGTCAGTCAGATCTCCAAGTCACCTCTTTGAAGATGGTTGCTTTCATGCTAGGAAAAAGCATTAACTCTCTTCAAGCTTAAAAACTAGTTAACAGAAAAATGATAGTAAAAGTGAAATGCCATCTGGCAACACTGCTCGATGTATTAAATTTCTTCTTGTAACAGAATGTCACTGCTGCCAAAGCTTCCTTGCCTTCTCAAAACAGAGTCAGGAAATTATTTCAGCTTTTAGACAAGGAAATTAAAAATCCCAGTTAATAAGTGTATCTTTTGCCCAAGTTGCTACAAAGTATGGTTAATTGCAGTGATCCCAGACCATTTATTTTTAAAGTTTTACTGTCCCATTTTTAATGTACAGACTTTAAACAACTTCATAATTAGATACTCAATTTTTAGAGCACATAATTTAAAGTCATCTTGTGGCAGAGAAACTTTAGACCAAGTGCGCTTATGCACACACATCAGAACAAGTCAGAGGAAGAGAACTTTAAAGGAAGTGAAAAAAGCCTGGCAGTGCATAGCCTCAAAACCAAAGTCAACTTACAGCCTTTCAAAACATCCTCAGTAAGTCTGATCTGTTATGACAGCATGTCAGTATACACAGGATCTCCAGAGACAGTAGTATCCTTTACCATACTATACACTGCAGTCCAACTTTTTTTTTATTAGTTTGAATAGCCATGAAAAACAAAGACCTGCAACATTATTTCTAGTTATACTTCTGCTCTTGACCATTATTAGACTTCATGCGCGTGTACATGACAGTGTTTATCTTTCCTGTTACTTTGGCACTAATGGGACCAATACTACCAAGTCAAATGTCTAATGGCTTTCAAGATTATAATTTCTTAAAGGAACTATGCAAGCAGGAGTTTGGAACTTCACTTCATGGACATCTCAGCCAACTAAAGTGCAAACATCTATTCAAGTTCTAAAGGGCTAGTGCTTGCTGAAGGTCAGACTTCTTGGATTAATTCTACTTTGTTCTCATCAGTTATGCCATCTCCTGTCATGACAACATAAGATTAGAGATACGTAAGGAGTATTTCAGTTCAACATTTCTATGGACAATGGTGTAAAACCAAAATTAAAATTATCACCGTTTTTCTTTTGTTTATGGTAAAATTCAAATGGTCTTAACCAATGAAAGTCAGCATAATATAAACATGAATATTAATGCATTAATGTATTTATTAACACACAGAGAAGAATATCCAAACCATCCATGCTGAGGTAAGCTTCCTCCTTACATCCATTTTTAAGTTTGGGGCTCCTGACTGAGCTGTTATTCCTGAAAATCATGTGGATTCTGTCACAGCTTGTCACATACAAGCTATACTGAACAGTAAAAAGAAGTTACATGGTGCATGAGCACATGGTCCTTTTAGGCAACAGAAGGCAGAAGGTCCCACTTGGTCAGAGTGCTGGCCCAGATTAGATGAATAAGGTGAAGGACATAAATCCCAGCTGAGAGATTTAAAAGCTTTCAAAATGAGACAGCAGTATCCCAGAGGCAGAGAAGGCTGCTACCTGAAAAAGGCAGAAGTGCAATACTGCCTGACAGAATGGAGAAAAGAATTTTACTGTACATCTGACAGTTTGGGGTACAATTACTGAGCCATCTCTGCCCAATTACTTTGATAGAAAGTAAGTTTCGAATTATCTTCACACCCCATTTGCACTCAATCTGTGGCTGACAGAAGAAGTATGACTGAATAATGCAGCTGCAAATAAAAGTAAGTTTCCCAACCAAATTTTGCAAATAACTGCAATAACATCTGCAGGGAGAATAATGTATATGTTATTTTGATGCTTGTAAGATAGCTGACAGATCTATATAACCCAGAACTCTAACATTTAAAAGAATTTGTGTCAAAAAGTTAGGTGAAAACAAAAAATAAACCCCATTTGCGACGTACACAGATTTTACTGAATGCAGCTCGTGAAACACTTTGGGAACCTGAGGCTGCTTGGCAAAGTCCTAGTGATACAAGAATAGCCTGTAACCAGGTGGTACCCATCACCTCTCAGGATCAATCCCCCGGGCCAGTCCCGCATCAGCACTGCGTATGTACCAAAACAGCAGCATGCCCTGCCAGAAGGCTGGAGGACAGTCCTACTTGGAGGCCACCTGCTATTGAGGCTGGCATTGCTCTCACACAGCTGAATGTTTTGTGGAACAACTGCAAGATGACTTAATCTTTTTCTTTTTCTTTTTTTCATTTTTACTCATTTTAGAACAATGATGACCTTATTATCTAAACTGCATTGTATCATATATGCCAATACAAATCTTGCCTCTAAATCCCATCACTATTTGCTTCTTCCAGTACATCACAGTTTAGTCTTTTCCAGCTAAATAATGCAACTTTTTTCACTGGAAATGTAGCAAACATTCATGGTGGCATCACACTAAGTAATCAGGTCATCTGAACAGAACCATACACAATTTAACAAAACCTTGTTATTCACTTTCCTTCCACCCCCTTCTGATCACAAAGAACTAGCATCAGACCTCCTTCAATTTTCATTAATCTTCCAGGCTGCCAAAGAGAAATGTTGCTATAGTCTCTCATTTGAAATGTTTTTAGAACAGGAATTGCTGTTTTTATCATGACAAAGAGTAACACTGAAATTATACTGTAACTGGAAAGCAAAATAAAAATCCAGTATTCCAGAAGTTAAACATGAGCTTTGTTTAAAAAAGCCAAAACCAATCCTATCTTATTTGAACATAATCGACATTGATTTTCAAGCTTTTAGTTTTTAACTTTTCAAAATTCTAAAATAAGGATAAGGGCTACTATTAAACTGTATACAAACTCTTACTAACAAATGAAACTTTCAGCAACTACAACGCAGTTTGCCTGACTGGGAGGATTCAAACTTGAAACTGGAGGAGAAATTAGATACGAAAGCATTTCAGTAGCTCTTTATTGAAAATATTATTACAGACCTCAGTTAATACAAATTAAAGGAGTTATTTTCACCAGACAGAATTCAGGCCAAGTCTTTCTATTATATCAC
The DNA here is from genome assembly GCA_009867235.2 of Psittacus erithacus. Lineage (NCBI taxonomy): Eukaryota > Metazoa > Chordata > Aves > Psittaciformes > Psittacidae > Psittacus > Psittacus erithacus. The sequence goes on along the minus strand of WYDI02036724.1, from coordinate 30,073 downwards.
ATGAACCCCTCCCCCGCAAGCAGGGCAACATTTAAAGTAGAAGCAATCAAGCACTAAAAGGTTCCAATTGTTGTTTATTATCTATTCAGTCATCCTATGCACTACATTAGAATGTGTTTAATACTGCTGACTTTAATTATACATAGACTTGGAACCATAATCTTTTATTGCATCTATCTTAAGCACAACAGAAACAATGCTATAGCCTAATACTTTTTTTGAAAGTTAAGTAAATTAAAACAATTTCAATAATCTACCTAAACCCATCATGCGCACACACAAATTAGAATATTTGATAAGACAAATTACTAATGCTTACTAAACAAAACAAACTTGGTAGCCTTTAGCTAGGGTATAAAGCAGAAAGAAAATAGTAACTACCTCCCCCCATCCTCACCAAAGGACAGATTAGTTGAAATAAACAACAGAGGCCTGAAACCACAGGAGGCTGCGTTCTAAAAAAATACTAGAAGGAAAACTGCCCCACAGTGGCTACTTCATATATGAAGAATCAGTAGCAGGACTGGGGCCTTAAGAAAGGTCAGCTCAATTTCTGTAACATAATTTAGTAGACAGACTACTGTTATAAAAATAACATGATAATCAGGCACTTTAAGATACTGGGAAGATGGGCAAGATAAATGCTGTCAATGAAGACATCAGCAGTTGGTAAAAAGTTCAGATATAATTGTTTTACTCTGCATAAATTAGCAGTGTCAAAATGTAGTTTATTTGTCAGTTTGTATCTTAAGAGGTCCAGACGAACAGAAATAACCAGGAGATGTAACACACATGCCATAGAAAATTCAGTCTCAGCCTACAATATACAAAAGATGAAGATAAAGGGAGAGAAAGGGAAGCATTCTCTTACACACGTATTCCACACACAAATTTCACAAAAACACGTGCAATTAAATTAATTTTAACCTAAGGTACCAAACATTTTTTGCTTTTTCATATTCTCATTTACTACACAATGTTTTATAGATAATCTACTGCTTGCAGAAACAGTAGTCATGTGGACAGTCTTGAATACAAGAGGAATATAATAATTCTGTAGATTTGTTTACATACGTATCCCAGGAAAGGAAGGTTGCACAGCAAAAATAGTGTAATAAAGTGAAAATAGACTGATAAGACCAGTATCAGTAGTGGAATGAAACGTGGTAAGCCGCTTAACAGAGGGAAAGGAAGCAGAAGAGGGTACTACAGAGGCTGATACAGCTTTACAGAGTTTGATGCCAGAACTATTAACTTGATATAGCAAAACAGGGAGCCAGTGGTAAAGGTGATGAACTTAGAAGGAGAGTTTTGAATGAACCAAGAGCAGTGATGTTGTTCAGAAGGGTCCTGAGGAACATAAACGAAACTATTATTTTGTTATTATTCAACACACTTGAGAAATTCAAAACTTAATTTTTTTAACCTGCATTATAGCGTTAGGCATTTGTTCAAATCTATTTGTAAAGTGAATTTTACTGTTTCTAGTTAAACATAAATGAAGTCAAAACAAAAAGTAAAAAACATAAAATATCTGTAACATACCAGTTCCATTAACTGTTTTAGCTGACCTATCTCTTCTGGAAGGGAACCTAGCTTATTGTTACTTGCAATTAAGACTTTTAGAGGAAGACCACACAGGCAAGCTGGCAAAGAAGAAAGTTGATTTCGACTGCAACAAAACAAAACAAGACATTAAAACCACCAGTGATGCTCTAGTATGTACTCAGTGTGAAAGTTATAAAACTCCTTCATTTTCATGGGTCATGCAGTTAAAATTTAAATTTTCAAATGGCAATCATTTCAAAAACATTTGCACATCGAAAATATTTGCATTACTGACTAAACAATATTGTGGAATTTACAACTCTGGAAAAAAATGCACTATATAAGTAAGTAGATGTCTTTTTTCCAACTGAAAAACAAATTAATAAATTACAGATAAAATGGTTCTTTTCTCAATTCCTTTAAAGCATCCTTGAAGTTTCAGTGACATGTGCCATCTTATTCTTCATACCATATTTCAGGGGGGGAGGAGAGAGAATCTGAGAAGATTATTTTCATGAAGACGAGTTGCAAGAAAAAGCAAAATTTGGAAAAAAGCTTTCAAGTTTTTATTTAGTTTCTCATTCTAGTAACAATTACTCAGGAAGCTGAACTTAAAAGCTGACAAATGCAATGACCTTTTGTGATCTCCAGATGATTAAAAATACTAATTTATTCTGATTTATGGGCCAATTCTAGGAAGAAACTTTAAGCTCAACAGAATAACATGTTAACTGCTGCCTTTCCTAGAATATTAGAAGATTTTCTTAAAATACATTTTTTCCTTTTTTATGGGAATTAGCCTGTAGGAAAGCAATGAACAGTAACTTAGAGTGGCACCCCACTAAGAACCATTTTAGCTTCTGCATGACTGTTAAGGCTTCAGAGAACAAACATGCATGACTGAACTCTGAAAACAGATAGCAAAAACTGTCCTGTATAATTTCAAGAAGAGTTGCAACACTGAATTGAAACAAAGGGAAACAAAGAAACATAGACAAACAAACAAATAAATAAATAACCTAAGTTCCCCAAGTGTCAAACCAGTTCTTCAGCTGCTAATCCAGCAGTCTGCTACAAAGCTGCATATAAAGACATATATTCATGCTTTTTAACGTTTAACAAAGCAAACTATCATCAGATCGCTGTTACATAAGCCAGGAGATAGACAAGTACCAAATAACAAACCCAAGCTTATTAAAAATGAGAAATCCAACTACTACCCAGCACTAGTTGAAAAAAGAATGAATGCTTATTGTGGAGCCAGGATTCTCCATTCCAGTATCTTTACAGAAGACCAAGACTAGTTGTTTAAAAAAAATAGGTAGAAATATTTTTTTTAAGTTCTAAAGAACTCAAATCAAGAAAGCCTAGAATCAAAAAAAGTTACACTGCACAGAAGATCAGGCACAAAAAAAATTATAACTTTTTTTCAAGTTCTACAGAACTCAGAAGCAATCCACCAGGAGATAAGAAAGAGCACATAACCAGGGCAAGTGAGTAATAAATCATCATTAGTTTAAAAGGAATCTGCTTAAATAAAAGATGAAAATCATCCACCAAAGCCCAAAGATTATGTATATCTCTTGGCACCACTTTCTCAATGCTGGTAACAGACAGAAAAATATGCACTTTAAATCTGTAATATTTTTCTTGCCAAGAAGCAACATGGTTAGAAAGTCAAGGTTACATTTCCTTCTTCTGCATACCACTTACTGTGTTCAAGTAACATGGGGGAAGTGCATAACCAAAAGAAAAGGAGATTTTAAACTGAGTGAAATGATCTTGCTTAGTAAAACTTGAAAAAATTCCTTTTACTTTGTCTGATTTACTGTGATACCTGATATTAACTCTGCAACTATTCTGGGTTTGTGATGATTCACACAATTCCATCACTACATTGAGTTCCAATTCACTGATTCACCACAATGAGTTCTAATTGAGTTCATTCTAACTCAGAAATTTACTAAGATGCTTTATATAAACATTATAATTTAATCCAGTCTTAGTTTCTTTATGTATATCTAAAACATTATTTTAAACTCTCATATCCTGCTCCTTACAGGAATAGTGGCAGATACTCAGGACACACTACTCTGTTTCAATTTTTAGAGCCAAAATTAAGCATTGCAGAGTGGCCAAAACTGCAGTACAGCAACAATATAGGAAGGCTTGAGAAACATCCTCAGGTGTTTACAGAACTGAGGACCAAGCCTTTATAGCTTGAATTTAAAAGCCCAAGAGACACTTTGAACCCCTGCTCAAATCTCATTCTCAAAGATGAGATTATTATAGCTCCACTATTACAGTTTTATATACTCTACTGCAAAGAAACTGCTGATGTGACTGGCATTCTGAATTTGTTAGAAGAATAAAAAGAAAGAAAGAGATTAATGTTATTTGGTCTTTCTTTAAATAATTAGGTTTACATTTTAGCATTTACAATGAGCTGTATCTACAGCCAATGAGTTTTTGCATTACCCTTCCAATAAAATGAAAAATGTAGTCAGTTTTTCCAGAAACACAAAGTGGAGACAAAGAAAAGCTTTACATATTTGCAAATAAATAAAAAATGTGGCAATGTTAAACTTACCTCAAATTTAAGTAAGTTAGCATTTGCAAGTTTACTATGGCATCTGGTATAATTTTGATACAATTGTGGTATAGATTTAGTGTTTCCAGGGACACAAAATGGCACAACTCTGCAGGAACCTCTGTTAATCTGTTCTTGGATAAATCTGAAAAGAGAAAAAAAGAAGGCACATTTTTTGAATCATCTGAAAGATATATTTTTAAAAAGTACGCTTCTTTATTAAAAGAAATAAATAAATGTAATCCTATAGTGAGACAGCAAATTAAGTCAGTGTTTTTATTATGCAAAATAAAACTATTGCTAAATTTTACAATCTTGAAATGAAACAGACTGAGTATAAAAGAGCAAAAGCATTCAATTAAAATTCATTCAGTCTAAGAAAAAGTAATTATTTGCAGGACTCAATACGCTGAGGAAATACTTGCAGACAAAACCAAGTACAGATTCCAAAGCTCGCACAGCGTACCCAAAGATAGAGTCAATATAGAGCTAGACATCTGTAAATAATGACAGTGGTTAGAGAAAGCAAACAACAAGGATTATATCCTTAATGTCTTTAAATAAATAGATTAAAAGTTCTTTGGTAACTCTTCAAACTGACTTGTATTTCCTAGATCTCAATCAACTATAAAAGAATGTTACTTATAAAAATGGTGAAGACCTTCAGGAATGGATCTAAGTACGTGCAAGACAGCAATGGATTCTGATCCTACAAGTGAACACTTGTACCCACAGAATGCAAGGTTTTGACCAGTTATTCATTCTTTCTCATTTTGAGCAAACAGACTTAAGGAAAATCAGTAGGAAGAAATATTACTGAGCTTTCTTCCCTTGCTACCACAGTATGAACCTGTGGCATCATAATAATTATGCGAGCTCAAGTCATAAAAATAATAATGCATGCCAGCATTCAAATGAATTAACTGGGTTCAAAGAAATGCTGAAACAGTGTTGCAGAACAAACATCTCTTATCATCACTAACCACACAAATGCCACCTACCCATATCACCTGACCTGAAAAATGGTCACCTGTTATATGTGGAAGGAATAGGAATGTACTTAGGGAAAAAAGTGAAACATCTGATGGGAAGGACACAAGGAAAGAGTGGAACTTAATGCTCTCCTCACTTCTTCCCTGCTGCTATTTTAAGCCTCTTCCCCAATGCTTCAAAGCCTATTTCGAAGCTTATTTTCTTAAATATGCAAAGAGAGAAGCATCCAAAATATAGCATGCATATTAGCAGCACACCAATGATCTGCATCCTCTCTTCAGGGATATAAAGAGATTTTTAGCTTTTATGAACAAACAGGCAGACACCTGAAGATCTTTTTAACTTCTTTTGCAGTTCCAGACTTACCAGTTCGCTGTGCAGAGGCACAGCTTGAGAGCACAACTATTGTGAGTAGGAAGGTTTTATCATTTTTTTTGTTCCTGCCTCCTGCAATATAACCTGAAATTCCGTGTACTATTCCCTTTGTCAGCTTCCACTTTGCTTCACCATGTTGCTCTCAACAAGTTGGTTTCATCATTCCATCCCCTGCCATAACAACAGCAATGGCTTCTGAGTGCAGTAACTGAGAACAGCCCTGCTGCCCAAACAGCAGTGTTAATTAAACTGATCATCTCAACTAAAATTATTCACTTACGACTTACTATACAACAGCAATGCTTGCACTGCTCTGCTTTGTCTTACCAGGCTTTGATGGCAGTTAGATGCAGCATTAACTCAGCCTCTACTTTCCTTCACTTCTGCTACCAAACTAAAGCATTCCCCATTTGAATCAATGTTATTACTGTTCCAATGGAGAGAAAGCTTTTCAATGTTCTTCTGTTTTAGTGCTTTAATTCTCCACTGTTTTCTGTTTATTATGAGAGCACTTGTTTGCTAACATGGCATTCAAAAACAATTGCCACTGGTTCCCTCTCCTGCTGCCTTCCAAGCTATGCTTATTATCAGATATCAACAGAGGACAGCTATACTGTAACTTTTTGAACCATGCAGGGTATCTTCATATTTTACAGCTCAATTGCAAAGAAAACCTTCCCTTTTTTTAAACCACACTTTTCTGCAGTGACACTGCCGCATTCATACTGCTCTTGTTTTAAAGGGGAATGAACAGCAAGATCCAGAAGAGTGAACTTCAGGTCTAGGCTGCAGACAACCTGCATGGTGCTAGATGCTACAGGGAGAGTGACACCTTATCCTTCTGATCCTTCTCAAGTGATACATGCATCAAACGCTGAGAACACAAAAATGTTACTTCTTCTCAAGCTATTAAAACTGCAGCCTGCCATCTTAGAATCATATAATGGTGTGGGTTGGAAGGGACCTTTTAAAGGTCATCTAGTCCACCCTCCCTGCATTGAGCAGGGACATCTTCAACTAGACCAGGTTGCCCAGAACTGCATCCAGCCTGACCTTGAATGTCTCCAGGAATGGGTACATCTACCACCTCCCTGGGCAACCTTAACTCCACCTTAATACCTGCTGTCATTTATCTTATTGAATAAAAGGAATTGTTGACACAACATCTGACACCCTTGAAAAATGCCAGTGCCTCAAAGAAATGGAACGTCAACTAGATTGACCCTGCCCCTATAACAGAGATTAATGTGACAGTAAAATGCTTTTCTAATTATTTTTTTAATTACTATCCTCTGTTCTCAAGGGCTTTAACTCCGTTAATCTGATGAAGGACAAAAAAAAAAAACCCTGTAAAAGACAATAGACAAATTCCTTCCTGTCTTCCTCAGGACCATGTGCTATAGGACACACTACACATGGAACAAAGGAAGTCAATTATTTGTTATTGTCTAGTTTAAGATCATTTCAACACTGGCATCTATTGTTTCTTCCTAAATAATAATGATTAAAAACCCCACAGTATATTCACAGAATAAGGCAGAGGAATAAAAACTATAGTTGGCAGAAAAAGGTGTAATTTGCTACTATAGTTTACTGATAAGGGGTATAATTAATAGCAAATCTGAATGTCTTCAAGAAACAATACTGGAATGGAATCTGACATACAGAATGCTCATCACAGCTTCTAACTGGGGGCAGTATTTTTTATATTTTTTTTTCCAAAAACCAGAATTTCCTGATCAAATGGGAAGAAGAGAAGAGATTGGGTTTATCCGATCCTAGAATGAATGGGAGCCTCTGAACATGATACAGCTGTGAAGAAAGCATAGCAGATTTCATGTGCCTCTGAAAATTCCATACAGAAAAGCACATCTTTAGAAATTAAAAAGTCTGAATAACAATTTTATAATGTACCTTAAAAGCATATACAAACATGTACAGAAAGTCCTCAACTTACTGCACCTTACAATTAGTCTGTATATCTTTCTAGTTTACTCAGCTTTTTAAGTTCTAGAATAAAATACAACAGTTAAGCGTTAATGAAACTGCAGAATCTTTTGAAAAGACTGAGGAAAACAGTAGGTATGTATCTTGTTTCTGTCACAATTCATAAATTTTCAGGAAAAAAAATTTGCAAAGGCTTTCTTGGGCTCATTATTTAGGGAAAAATACAGAAACTAAAATTTTAAACACTTCTGAAAGTATTTTTAAAATCTAGACATTTGCTGGCAAACCTTTACTTACTGCAATTTTTTTTCACTCTACACTTCCCAAATCATTAAGCTATGCATCCCCCTTGCTTCATTAATTTGAAGAATAACGCTTCAGGGTTATTCATAATAAGGAAGTTACTGATACAGAAATGGAAAGGAACTGGATGATGGACTTTGCTGGTGTTTTAAAGAATTTTTATTAATTTGTTTATAGTACCTAACACAAACAAGATCTAATGAATTAATGAATCTATGGTAGCAGAAATACATTTCATGGTTGTCAAGACAGTATAGGTACTTTTCACCTAAGGTGAAAAATAGGCAACGCAAATATTAACAAAGGGCCCATACACTGAAGTGAGCTTTTTGTTTTAAATGAAATATACTATTCATTCATTATTTGTGACATCAAGGCATTTTCAAACTAAATCTGGCTTCAATTCATCTTTTTCTGCCAAGAATAAGTTTGTTAAAACTCCAAAATAAAGTAACAGAACACAAAAAAATAAGCCAGCCAGCTTAGAAAAATATTAGATAGAATCTTGATCTTTAAAACTGTTGGCACAATTCTGGTGTAATAACACGGCTTTTGCATGAGAAATGTTACTATGTTGCAAGCTAGACAGGAACTACATAAAATAAGCACTTCCTTAGCTGGGAGGGAACGATAAAAAGCAAAAAGTTCAGACTAGTAAATAAGCATTTAACAGAAGACTCCAAGCCTTATTTAAGTGACTGACACTACATGGTCAGGGTCCACGCTGCTATCATACCAGTAAATAACCGACCCCATCCTCAGGGCAAAAGCTTTCAATTCCTATAGCTCTGAATGTATCTACCACTGCTGATAGGACTTTTATGACCTCATGCTTTACAGGCAGATTACCAACTGCAGCTATAAATATATGCATAAGTATAAACCACTGCTACTGCAGAACCCAAAACAGCATTGTCAAAATAATCAGAATAATACTAGAAGTCATATAGTTATGCTTCTTTCAGAAGTTACCAAGGTGCTCCAATTTTTCTTCCTTCCAGGTATTAACACATTAAATATAAGTTATTAATATTTTAAGTAAAAAATTTCAAACTTTCACGAAGAGCTAAACAATTTAAGCCTTTAAGTCAGAACATCATTAAATAAATATACATATGCACTATCACATCACAAATTTTTGCCAACAATTCTAATGAAAGCAGATTATCAAAAAGCAGGGATTTACAATTTTCAGATTAGAGAAAAATTCACTATACATTTATACTTCTAAAGCACTAAGCTAAATAGTCAAAAGTTGAAATTATGCAAGTAAGAATTTACCCACTATTAAGCAGGAAATTTTGCACATATACATGTGTGTGCATATTGATATATATATAAAGGAAATATCTGCATTTGATTTGGAGTCCAGAAAGCAAGAAATTGCATGGTAAAAAAAGCCACCCAAACAACCTCAACTCCAGCCCACCAAGTTCCTATTTTTGTCATCTTCAGCACTTACTGAATAAAAGACAGGAATTATTTTGAAGAAGCTATTTGCATTTGTACTAACATGCTATTCAAGGTATTCAAATGAGATGTCTGAATTGTATTTGACAAAGTACTCAAGCAGTTCACTGTAAAAGCCTGAAAAATAGTAAATTCGGCCCTAATTTCATGGGAGAATGCTAGGAAATACATAGAGACGTCTATACATAAATGACACAACTATATGGAGCTCTGCCTTTATACTGTAAGTTACCCATATTTCTATTAAGTTTTTAGGAAGCCTGTATTTGCATATTAGCTAGATATATCTTCACTGAAGCCACAAATTGATGGCACTGTATCTCAGACAAGTTTTGAAGTATCTACTTAAGCTCACCTCTGACCTTCGGCAACACTGTATGGCACCCATACTTTCCTTGGCAAAGGAGGCAAGTGATCTGTTATCAATGTCACTGTGCCTATCACCATGATACAGTCAATGCTCTCTAGGAAGAAACTACTTCATTCTACCCTTTACCTATTTTTCCCCCCTTAAATGGTAGGAAAATGCATCATTCTGTAGACAAATGCTATATGTTAGTCATGAAAACACTGTAATGCAATTAGAAAGTGCTATGTCTTTTAAGATATGCCCTACAACTTGTCATTACCTTGCATAGCAGCATACCTTGTCTCAGCTACTTGCCCTCTCTACCTGCCAGTATCAATGAATAATGTCCTGGATGTATTTTTACTGTACAGCTTTTACTGTAGTCAGCAACTTCTACCAACAGTGATGCTACATGAACAAAAAAGAGTCAGCAGAGACCTTCACTGACTCTGGCATCAAATGCATTCTGGTTTTTAAATGGCAGTTATGCCACAAAGAATGCATGGCATTTCTTCACTAAGAGACATTTCTATTTAAGTTATTTAGCAGACAGAAGAACATGTAAGAGAAGACAATGAATGCCCTAGAAAGTAAAAACAATTCTACTTCCATATAAGAAAAAAAAAAAAATATATAGTAGTGCATGGACTCAAGGTTTTTTATTCTGAAACTGCCACTTCTAACAGATTGAGAAAAAGTGGCTCCAATGCTGACCCCCAAGAAAGTTACCAGTACTGTAAAATAACACGTAACAATAACATTTGAACACTGACCAACATTATTGGGTCTAGATGTATGACTGCTGACTCAAAACATGTAGAAAGTTCATCTATCCCAGGCAGCTGGACATAAAAATGTACAGATGCTGCAAGAATAATATTTTGAACAGATTATGAAGACATTGCTGTTTCACACACTTGCTAACACAACTTTTTGGAGCCCTGTCAGCATGCTTTCCTTTTCCATCTGCTTCCATTGTTAAGAATTAACGTTAAAAATCTCCACCTCAAAGCCACAGACAAAATGTAGCAAAATTCACAGTGATCATGTATTTCTGTATCAGTTTTTCTTATCATTGCTACGATTTAACAAATTAAAAAATTCTCCTTTACCACGGTGTAGATGAGTTGTCCAATTCTTCCCCGTTCAGCGTCTTGACATTACAGTATATGTAATATGCGGGCAAGTGAAAGATCTAACACTAGTGATATACAGCACAACACTGTCTTCTCTGGGTCACTGATGGTCAGAATAAACACAGTTTCTTCCTCGACAAAGTTACAACTGTAATAATCACCATACGTATTCACCGCGATTATCGAGGGGATCTAAATGTGGGGTTTAGAGGAAGCAACAGAAGGAAACCAAGAGGCTGACGGCAGCATGTTATAGAGCCTGGCAGAGCTGTCACCACTAGAGGGGGTCCTGATCTCACAGACTTGCCCAACACCCCTTAAGGGTGTTTCTGCAACTGCTTCCTTCTTGTACGGTAGGAAAAGGACAGAAACAGGAAAGTACACTTCACAAACACACACACCAGCACTCCTCCGAACCTATTGCCCGCAGCAGTTTTCAAAATATGACAACTGAGGCAACTGATTTGCAGCCATATCTGCAGGAAGCAAATATATACACCGATTTCTAATGAGGCCAAGCTCCTAAAAAAAAAAAACCACCACAAACCCCTACTGTGAAATAGTCACTCTGAAGTATTTTTCTCCAACCTTCCTTCAGATGATATAAGAGATGTAAGAATCTCACGTATCCTTGAGCTCTCTATAGTACAGCAATAGCAACATTTGGCCTATATCAGACACAACTGGAATTAAAAGCAAACTCATTCCACCCCCAACAACCTTATCTACTTTATTTCATCCATCACTCCATTATGGAATACACCATTTACTTCTCCACAGTGCCCTGTAAACTCCCAGTAAAGCACAGCCAAGCATAAGACGTGAATTCTACATTTCTTCTCAGGTAGTGCACTAACCAGTCTGAAGCTATCAAAAAGCATAAAATCAGCTCTCCCAGATACCAAAACTTTGAGCAAATGTCGCTTCAGGGGCTTTTGCTTCCTCTGAGTGAAATAAGGGTGGGTGAAGAAGGAGGGAGAAAAAAGTAGCATGTTCTCATGATTAGTTCCATGGCACAGGCCAATTACAAGGAGGTGAAAGAAATTTCTCTGCAGGAAATGGTCAAAACAATAATACAAGCCTGGAAAAAAGAGAAGGTTGATACAACAATATGCCTCATTACTGCACCTGCCTTTAGGTGGACACATAACGGATCTAAATTTCTCCTTTATTTTCTATTTCTTCCTCTTTAGGGCAACAACACTTTGGCGTTAAGACTGGCACAAAAAAATGGGTCCTGAAGGGACCCTGTTTACATACCGAAGATGAGCCTGGCGTGGAAGTGCATGAGACTTCTTAAAAATTATATTGCAAACCAATAGGATTCTCCCGGCAGATCTCCATCTGTATGAGCAGATTTGGGACTGTGGTAGGCTGATCTTGGTGCCCACCCAGGTGCTCTATCATCCCCCTCTCAGTAAGACAGGGGGAGTTAACACAATGAAAAACCTCATGAGTGGAGGTAAGGACAAGGAGCTCACTCACCAGCTATTGACAGGCAACACAGACTCAACTTGGGAAAATTAATTTATTGACAATTAATAACAGAGTAGGATATTGAGAAATAACAACTAAACCCACCTTCCCTCATTCCCCTTTTCCCAGGCTCACCTTCACTCATGACTGTCCTACTTCCTTCCCAAGCCCCACCTCCACTAATGACACAGGGGAACAGGACTTGTGCTCAGTCCATAAGTGCTCTACCTCTGCCACTCTTTCCTCTTCACACTCTTCCCCTGCTCCAACATGGGTCCTTCCCATGGGCTGCAGTCCTCCCAGAACAGACTGCTTCAGTGTGGGTCCCCTACAAGGGGCACGAGTCCTGCCAGAAAACTGCTCCAGCACGGGCTTCTCTCCACAGACCACAATTCCTGCCAGGAATGTGATCTGTAGTGTGGGGTCTCTACAGGCTGCAGCTTCCTTCAGTACACATCCATCTGCAACAGTGTGGGGTCTTCTACAGGCTGCAGAAGAACAACCTGTTTCACCATGGTCTTCTCCATGGGCTGCAGGGAAATCTCCATCCCAGCACCTGGAGCACCTTCTCCCGTCCTCCTACACTGACCCTGCCATCTGCAGAGCTGTTTACCTCACATTTTTTGCACTCCTTTCTCATGTAGCTGCATGCAAGGAAGCTTTTTTAACTTTTTCTTAACTAAGTTATCACACCATCGAGGATGGGCTCTGCTTTTGGCCAGCAGCAGGTCTGCCTTGGAGCCAGCTGGAACTGACTCTGTCTGACATGAGGGCAGCTTCTGGTGTTTTCTCCCAGAAGCCACCCCTTCAGCTCTTGTTACCAAAATCCTGTCACATAAATCCAGTACAGGCACCCAATTACTTGTATTACAAGGTGGAAAAAAAATACCAGGTAGTAAACACCTTCATCAACAGAATGACCTTTAATAACATGTGGTTTGAAACCCAATTCATGGGCCATGAAGCATTCCTTCCCCCACGCCTTCTGCAGAACAGGGAGGTCACAAGTCATTAATTTTCACTCCTTAATAAACCTATGGATTGTATCACTCCAGTATTGTACCACTCATCCTCAGCTGGACTTAAATACTTCAGGCGTTTTCTCAGATGCAGTGGAAATAAGAAATGTTCACCAAACCCTAAAAACTTCAAAAACTGTTCTTCACTATTTTCAGCCTTTATAGTAGGTTGATGGAGAATACTGGAGAAACCAAAACTGAAGTGTTCACATCATACACTATCCAGCTGAACACCTTTACAGTATCAAGCTATATTTCTGTTGTGACTGTATGAACAGTCCATGCAGACATTAAAGAAAATTTGGTAGCAAACATCCACCCATATGAAAGCAGGACCTTCCCTAGCGCCTTTGGGAGGGAAAAAAAAAAAAAACAAACCTAAAAGAATACCTTGATACTGAAAAGTCCTCAAGATTAGCTTCAGCCATCAAAGATACACTTTAATTGTTCATATAGAATGTGGGCCATAAGGAGCCTTCCAGGTATATCAGACTTCTCTGAGGACTGAAATTTGGATTACGAAATCCTTTTCTAAAAGAAGAATAGTGACCACAGGTTTCACCAAATTCAAAATAAAAGTTTAAAAAGGTGAAAGTCGTAAATGTGTGTATATAAACACGCAGGCACACAACCTTATTTCCATCTATTGAAGAACAGGGAAAGATGTGAAACAAAAACATTAATTACATTCTACCCCAACAATGGCGGTGAACCGCTGTCCACACTTCGTTTCCTCTATTACAAATCTCTCACTTCAACCACAGAGATCTTTCTTAAAGCTGTCTACTTCGGAAACCAACACCTTCCACTTCCACAGGGGAATCCCCTACGATGGAATGAAAACAGCAGTCTAAAACCTCTTCCAGCCCACAGACAACACTACCAGAAGGAACAAGCTGAATGCAATGTCAAAGGTTTTTTTTCACTTCGTTCTGTATTTTAATTTCATTATTATTTTTCCTCAGGCTGTGGAGTAAGGACATTATTTATGCTACGCATTATCTACCTCTGTGACCCGCTCAAAAAGGAGTTACCTTGCATTTACCATCTGGTAGAAGTAGCACATAAACCAGTTTCTGTGAAGCATCCCGCTTGCCTGCACTCTGGAGATGATTATTTTTCACACCTGACAAACTAAAAAACCACATTTGTTAATTTTTAATTCATTTTCATATGTGAACTGTCTCACATTCTGCAAGAAAATGCTACAAACAGGGAAATGAACAAAAGTTATTTGATCTTTGGGTATATCAATGACATGTGGGCATAGACATGAAAAAGCTACCTGATGCTAATTTACAGTGACATGGAAAGCCAAGTATTACTCATCTAATCACTTCCCGTTGCGGCTGCCCATCTCCCACACATGCCAGGGTTAATCTACCTTATCCACATTATTCATGCACATCTCCCACAATGGTTCTTGAAGTCAGCTCAATATAATTGCAACAATTTATCAACACAAACCTGTTTTGTACCATCAAAGCTGACTTACAGTATTGAGCACATCCTTAAACAATGAACTAATTATATGGCCATTACATAGGAGGTACATTTGAAAGAAATACTTCAGACTTCTAAGCAAAACAGAAATCTGTGAAAGCATTACTAGAGACTGAGGTACCAGGAAACAAAAACCTGGAATAAACACATTAAATTGTAATAAATAACCAAAATTTGGATGGCTGTTCACAAATATAGAAAGAAAAAGAACAAACAAAAATACAAAGGCTTCCTTGCAAAAGCCAAATAAGCACAGTACATACTGTCTCTGTCCTTAAAAGACCCAAACAAACTGAAAACCACTTAGCTGGAGCCACTACAACTATAGACCTATAAATTTTGTACCAGGATCTCTATCCTATGTAACGGTTCCCATGGCTCTTTCTTAAGTTTAAGACAATGTTTCTCAACCTTCTCTTTTTCTTTCCTTCAGAATCAGAGAACCTTGCCTTCTTTGGAGAAGGCAAAACCAAAACAGATTTCTCAGCCAGTATGCTGCTTGTCGATCAGGGAGAAGCTGTGTTTGATGGATAACACATGCAACTTCTTTGTTATTTTACTTGTTTTAATAAGTCACAGTTTACATCAGGATTTTAATCTGACATCTTTATGAGAGACGTCAAACACACACACTGCAAAAAAAACTGTGACGGGAAGTAAAACACACACCCACACCCCTCTACTTGTAAACAATCCAGCGCCTGTGTTGGGCAGGCAGAAACCACTTGGTATTTGCCATAATACTTGCTGGGGGACTCTGGTGGGAAGAAGCCAGAAGGCATTGATGGCACTTGCGGGTCAGTCTGCAACCACAGGTAAACATCCATGCCACTGGTACGTAACAACTGCCTGGCAATGCACATCATGAAGAGAAAAAAGGATGTTTCCTTCTGGTCTAATTTTCCTTCATTTTGTTTTATTTTTTGGTAAGGACAAGACAGCCTTCTGAGATGCACAAAGTGACTAATGCTCATCTATATAGTCTACCAAGTCTGGCCTACAATTCCTGCTTCTGGTGCAGGTTCATTTCTACTTCCTTAATCACTGATTTTTCAGACTGCCTTTCAGGAAGCCTGATTTCCACATGCTAAGTATTACACTGATATTTTTCTGTAAAAACCATTTTAGATTGAGTTCTCCAAGGTTGAAAAGCCTACAAGGGCTAGTTTATTCAGGCCCAAATGAAACCTGTATAGGTAGATAATAAGGAGTTCTATGAAAAGTATATAGACAGCATTATTTTCCTTTAGTTATCATAGTCTGATGAGTAGAAGAAAAGTGTAGGTCAGATTCATTGGATCTTAGATTTAAGAAGTCTAGTAACTGCAGTGTTACACATATATATATACACACTCTTGTTATATTAAAATGAAACAGCTGGTGTTAAATAACCCTATCAAAAGAAAAAAAGTCTCTGCTATACAAGCTGTGAACCTGCTCAAATTCAGTGACAAAAAACAGTTTGATACAAATACTGCTGCAACCCAGGTCAGGTTTTGTGAAAAGAGGAATCAAGCCAAAAGCTTCAGGACTAGAACTTGGAGATTTGGGGAGTACAACTTCAACTGCAGGAGATTAAAGTGCAAAAGATTTTATTAAGTACTTCTTGGCTTGGCTTGTTTATCCAGCATATACATTTAAAAAACTTTATTACAAGATGAACTGTTCATTTTTAACAGTTTTCCACCAGTGGGGTTGCTGAACCTGCTAATCTTGTACTACCACTGCTATTACTCAATGGCCAAACTTCCACTCATATTGTGAACTCAAAGTCATCAATTTCAGGTTAGTTCAATCTTGAAGTAATTAACGTACTGCAAAACTCATTGATTTAATTACTGAGATTTTTAACTGAACCCCCCTAAACATTCTGACTTAACAACAAATGTTATTCAACAGTATCCTCATCATTTACTATAGAGGTAAAGTGATCCATTGATAATATAGCCGATATTGTCATCTTTCAGGCATTATTAAAAATACTCTCATCAGGACTTTGACTCTTACCAAATACATTGTCATGAGTCAGTATTTCAGTGTCAAATACTGAGTGAGTCATATCCAGTGAGAATAGGTTCTACCTTCTGAAAAAACTGTGGTTTTAATAGAAAAATTGCACAGCGTTCTGCTCAGATTACAATTTCTTTTCTGCAATAGAAAAGCAACAGTCTTATATTCTTACCTAACTCCCGATTCAGCCTCTTTTTACTCAAAAAAGGAAGAAAAAAAGTCCAAGAGTTCAGAACCATTTCTAATATTTTCATTCAGACTTCTAAAACTGGCTACTCTTTGTGACTGATGAGTATACTTCTCAGCTCTCATGTCTTCTCTCTCTTCCTCTTCAAAAATTTGGAGACAAAATTCATTGTTTTGGGAGGAACTCTAAGAGATTCATTAGCAAATATACAATTATAAATGCATTTTATTTCTGGGGAGAAAAAAAAAAAAAACAAAACAGAATAACAAAGAAAGGCTCTGATCATCCAGAAATTATGAACCATTTTAACAAGAAACACTTCCTCTGAAGAGATGGCATTACCACATACTCCATGTGCTTCTTATGCTTACTTAATAAAAGTCTCAAGTCTGAAGTTTGTTTATTCAGGGTTGACACAGAGAGCAGAAAAACAACTCTAACAAAAAGCTTCTAATGTGGCTCGCGCTGAGCCCTCTGCCAGCACACCTGCAGATATCCTGACGGTGCTATTCGGAAGACTTACATTATCATAAAGTAATATACAGGGTAAGATACTACACAACTGTTGCACTATAAATTACCAGTTGATCTGTTTTCTGTATGTAACAGTATTTGATTTCACAGAAAGCTAATTTTAACTATTGACTGAGAACACAAATATCTATTGTATAGGATGCTTTTTTAACAAATGTGAAAGGTTAAAGGGTTGGTAAAACACTGTTAACAGGATAATTTATGTTTTTAAGTCAAGCATCTCAAGATTTTAAAATGCCCCAATGTCAGCAAGCTTAAAATATATTCTATCAAGGTCTGCTATATCATCTGAAGTCTTTTGCCAGAAAAATTCATAGATAGTGAATTCTCCTATAGCTCTCCCCAATGCCTTATGCACAAGAGGCTTGTTTCTTATTCTGCGGCCTACTTTCTATATCATCTATCTATAGCAGCAGCCTATCTATATAACCATCCACAATACGTAAGGCTAAGGACGAAGACTGTCTTTTTAATAGCTTCTCCCCCTATCTTTTTTCCTATGATATATTCATGAGAAGATTATCTTCTCCCAGACATTTTTCTGCAAAACTAATAAACAAGCCAGATTCTTCTAGTTCCTTCTTGTTACAGTTTTCCTGACCATGCAAGTAGGCCTTTCTGCATCTGTTTCGATCTCAAGTTATCTTCCTTGACCATGAATGGGACATAACTTGCTACAGGAGGATTAGGTTACACCACTGCCACATGTAACACCATTAAGAATTTCTAGACCCAATTGAAATACATCTTTTGATACGGACTCAGGACAAAATCAGATGCTTAAGATTTGTCATAACAGCAGCTTGAACCATCTTTACAAGTGTCATATCCAGGGTTTCTTCCTTTACAAGTGATGAACTCACAGCAGACATCTTTCTTTCTGACTCTAGATCTTTAGCTGCCTTTCTTCTGGATTATTCTTCATACAGCAATGAATGTTTCCAACAATAAATAGACCCTGTATGTTGTTATAAGTCTGTATTCTCAGCACAAAGAAATAAAGTGATTGAAAAACACAAAACCGGCTGAAAAAAAATACCCCTGATATTAGAAAAGTTTGTTTCTATAACAAAGTTTCCTGTCTCAGAAATGTCACCTAAAATTAAAGAAGAAATCAGAGAAACAACCACCACCAAAAAAAACAAACAAGCTTTTGCTAACAAGAAATCTGTAAGCACCAGCAATTTCTATTACAAGTTCATAATAGTAAAGTGCTATGCAAGCTTAAGCATATCTGGCATTACAACTCTCTAATTCCAAAGAAAAAAGCTACAATGCTTTAGTAAACTAAGTCAATAACAAGACCACCTTTATCAATGGACTGATTGGAAAAATATGCTTATTGCCATTCGTTGCCAAGTTTGCCTAGGTTTACTTTTGGAAGCATCTAAAAATCTTGCCCACACCCTTCCCTCCCATTAATACATCAGCCACATCTTAGGCATGAACATAAAAAAAAAAAAAATAAATACTCCAGTTCTTTGTATTTGCCACAAGCAACGCTTTTCTTAGAGGTTAAATAAATCTCTAAAAAATGAGGTTGTTTAGGCTTATTTTAGGGTTTATTTTAGTGGTTAATGAACCTCTAAAAATTATTTACAAATGTCTTTTACAGCATATGAACTCTTGAAACAATTATGAAGAGATTGAAATTACTTTAATAAAGTATGTGGGCATTACACTTGGGGGACAGTCTTCTGATGTGAAATGATACCAGTCATTTGTCAGCAACTCCCAATTAATGTCAACGACTCTGAGGTACACACTAGCATTTTCATTTCATGTTGTGTCATTCCCAATGCAACAGAACACATGGAAACCACCCCAACAGCCAGAGGAAATTGATTTGTTATCCCACTATTCTTTTTTTACTGAGAAACAAGAAAAGCCTCTGCAAGGAGGCAATTTAAATTATGAGTCTAGACACTGTAGCCCTGTTCTAAGAGCATCCAGAGGGATCTTGCCAGGCTTAGGAAGTGCGACAGCACAAACCTCATGAAGTTCAACAAGGCCAAATGCAAGGTCCTGCACCTGCATCAGGGCAATCACAGTTTAAACTGTGTCTGGTTTAGGGGAAATTTGAACAAATAAAACAACCAAACAAAACAAAAACAAAAAAAAAAAAACCACACCCCCAAGTCCCCCCCAAAAAAACCCCCAAACAACAAAACCAAAAAACCCAACCAACAAAAACCCAAACAAAAGAGATCACCTTCTACAAGTAAGACTTCATTATTTTAAATAGCTATAAGAAGGTTGGTCTACGGTATGAGGTTTTTAATTCCTTTATAATTATTATACTTTTTCTAAAGTAGATATTACTATAGTCTAAATGCACTAAAACTGGTTTTGTTGTCTTTAAAAGAAAGTAAATTTAAACACAGATATTGACTGTTATAAAAATAGTCTGGAACAAGACTGGAACAAGAAAATAGAAGGGAGGAAATGTCAATCCTTGCATACACTACAATTGTAAACAAACATAAAAAAAACCCTGTCAAAAGCACCAGTGTCACTAACTCTTTAGCCTAAATGTTGTAAGTATTATTTCACAAGTAATATTATACATGTGTTCACATAAAAAAAAAAAAAACAAACACTCCTTAAGCACAGAAATAATTACTTGAAGTGTCTGTTAAAATAAATTTCATTTCTTTTGGCATATGAACATACAGCAACTGATAAAATGCGTATCACTGAGTTGCCTCAAGCTGCTCCTAGTTGTAGACAAGGGAATTTGTTGCCAGCAGGAGCAGTCTACATTTTTTAAATTGTTTCTGCATTCTCTGTATACAGACTGTCAAATTATTTGCATGTGGTAGACTCAGGTCATTTCCAGCTGCTCTTTGGTCCTTACTGTTTTGCACCAACATGTAACAACCTTCAGTACAGCTTACTGAAACTTGGCCACTGAGCAGCCACAACTAAACACCTGAAACCTCCCTCCGAGTCATTAGAAAGTATAACAAATAAGAAATAAAACCTTTCCTTGACAGCCAACAGCAGGTTTCACAGCCCAATTTGGGGAGCTTAAGGTCTCTTCTAAGCCTTTAAGTTCATTTAAACTAATGAAGCAGCATTGTAAAGTGCCTTTTAAGATTTCTACAAGCCCTTCATCTATTTTAAGTCATATACTGATTTTAAGAAGTCTTATAATCAAAACCTTGTAACTGATAAATGAAATCCCAACCAAAAACCAAAACCAAATGACTGAAGTAGATTGGAAAGGCCAGAACTGTAAAGGATTAACATATCCTCTCCAAGTCCAATGTGTAGGGCTCACAGGATTTACTTTTCATGCTTACTTTGTAATTGTTTGGAACTCTGATATCTCCCTACCATGCAGGGACACATATGCCAGGGCAAGAGGCCAAGGGTCTTTCATTCCACTCTTGGTCCAAGCAGAATCTGCATTTTGATTTATAACTTTCTGCAGGTTACAGCGCTCCATTTTTCATTTCATACCAGCACTATACTGAGGGATTCCTCTCCAGGACAGTTTCTAACTCACCAGTGATTACCCAAATATTGTCAATAGAGCAACACAGTCCATTAATATTTTCATAGAACACTGCAAACTATTTTATGTCTGAAGACAAGGGAAGTTGTCCAAAATATTAAAAAAATTCATAAAGCTTCACAAATGTGCTATTTTATGCTTCCAGGAACTGCTAAATCATATGCAAATGAAAGTGACCGCCCATACGAACACACTGTACAAAGTTCAGAAGTAGTTGTAAATGCCTTCACTTTAGATCACAATCAGTAGCTGATATACAAGAATGAAAACAAGATTGTTACGATAGATAGCTTTCAACTCAAAATTCTGGACTTATTGTGCAAGTCCATTCAAAGTGGTGAGTTAATGAGGGGAAAAAAATGTTAACTTTGATATTAATAGTAATACTGTAAATACCTTTATTCACAGACCATTGAGCTGTCTCAGCTGTCGCTTTGAATGCTTAAGCATATAATCCAAAGCAAACACTTATGGCAAATCAACAACTTAAGAGAAGTAAAGAGGATGGAAGCTCCTGACACTGCTTAGATTCAGTGGAAGCAAAGAAATAAAAAAAAACATAATGCTTTTTAGTCTACACTGAACAAGGAACTTCATAAATAGAACACTGTACTGTACTATTTATTCCCTACAGAAAACAAACCAGCATCCCTACCCTTGCTGGCAGTATGTTTAAAGTTGTTTAGAAACAATACTTATTACAACTGAATCCAGCAGAATGAATTCAAACAATAGTGGTATCAAACGTGCCCAACCATCTAAATTGCTTTAACTGGGAATCCCAAAATGAATGGTTTGAGTTACTGAATTGTCTGTGTAAAACTGAAACTTTAGAGTACTGAAATTAAAAATAATATCACAGAAATCTGAAACAAATTGTTCCACAGATGTTTAAGAATGCGAATTAAAAAAAACACACTTTTAAGTAATTATCAGAGGAAGAAGCTGCATATAACATTGCTTTTTTCTTATCATTCCAGCACAGTTTAATTTTACAACTGAAAAGTTCCCACCTGCATCATTTCCAGCAATTTCTTTTACCAATACATTATAAAGACTTTGTTTATCCACCATGAACTTAATTCCAAAAAGGTGAAAATTTAGGGTTGCCTCAACATTTCCCTATTAGAAACTGTTCCAATTGGCAAGAGGATTTTGTGTGTGAAGTCAATAAAAGAGCAGATCACTAGGCTTTATTCCTCTAGAATAAGAATAGGAAAAAAAGGGCAATAGTTGAATGAGAAGGTGTGATAAAGTTATCAGGGTCAGATCGAAGAGGTTTTAAAATCTTTTATCTTTCTAAGTGAGTGCAGCTTTCAACATTTATTTTGCAAGCTGTAATGTAATTCTACCCTGATCAAAGGAAGGACATAAGCACAGCTGTTCAACTGTAAATACATATATATATAAATATATATTCTTGGTAAGTCAATAATACTGTTTGCATTCTTTAAATCAAATAGTGACAGCCTAGATCATGACCTTGATAAGCATTGCAACTACACAATTGATAATAGTACACTTCTCATGGCTGGAAAGGCAAAGGCCAAGTCAAACGCTTACAAATGACACTGAGCAGTAAGTGCTACACAGGCAGATGAGTGAAGCATGAAAATAAGGCATATGGGGGTAGGAGTTTAACTTGTCAAATAATGGGGTTTAGGGCATGGGAATATAAAGTCTTCATTCAACAATTGCAGAATATAAGAACAGAATATAAAGTTCCCAGAAAAATTAAAAGCATTGTTAGAACATTAGCATTGTTTGCAGTACGCTTAATGTTTTTCTATACCCTTAAAAAGGTATTCAGTAAGAAAAGTTGGATGACATTTCTTCACTCTTTTCTTGATTTTACGTTGCTTCAGAGGATTGAGTTTTTGAGTTATAATAGAAAGAGCAGCACAATGCTTAATATCAATTGTAAAAGTAATTTAAGAATTCAGAAAAGCAAGCAAGGAAGGAAAGAAGCAGGAACAAACAACTATGCCACCAGTAAATATACGGAGCACTCCATTACAAAGACTACAAGTAGTTCTAGCAGCACCCCTTACCAAAAGAATATGGCCAGAACTAAAAATGTCAAAGAGAAAAAATAAAAAATAAAAAAGCTTTGGAATGATTCCCATAAAAGACAAGATTGAGTTAAGACTCCTTAGGCTGGAGATAGCCTTGTGGAAAGGATATGAGTGTTAAAGTCAGGACTGGAACCAATATACACAAACTTTCTGAAAGAAACACCCACTGAAGACTTAACAAAGGCAATATTTCTGCCTCATGAAGTTCCTTAACTGCAAAATCTTTTCAATTCACCACATGCTCTGAGGAGGTGAGAACACACAGTAAACTAACTGGTACTCTTCCTAGGCACACAGTAGGGGCTGAGACAGGCTACTGGGCTTCTGCTACAAGCTCTTCTCTTTCATCACGATATAAAAAGCTCACATGAAATTAAAGCCTGCAAAAAATTCAGGGCAATGCTTCTGTTAAAACTGCCAACTGACTGTAGTACATTATGATTACTGACTGAAGTCCATTGATTTACCACAGTATCTTTGCTGCACAACAACAGAAAGCAAAGCTACTTCTTGTCATTTCATTGCACAGATCATACTTTTGCCATTTCACTATGCCACCTACACAGCAAACCTGGTATACAGCACTTCTAAATTCAAGGTCAAAAGTATTTTAAGGCTAAAGGAGATATATAATAACTCAAGACTTTAAACACACTACATTTTGCATGCATGACAGCTTGATATTTTAAGATGACAGATAAATGAAAAGAAACAGAACTTCTAATGGAAAATGGCTGCAGCCACTCTTGTCAACATAATGATCACTTTTGGTTTGAATGCAACATATATGCACTCTCCTAAAAACAGTTTGGAAAAAGACCTTCTTCATACCCCAGCAATATGCCTATTTAATAAGATAATAAGGATTATTGCTTTAGGGGCACATCAGTATAAAAAAATGCTATATCCACATACAGAAGAACTGTTAACATTCTATGAATACCTAACATCCAGCAATATATGAAATCCTATGCTAAAATTCCCAGTTTTGTGGGACTCCAGGACAGCACTGCAGTTCAGACAAAAAAAAAAAAAAGGCACTTACTTTGTTCAAATGTCTGACTGAGAAGTTGAGGTGCTTTCTCCAAAATTCCCCTTAAATTACCCGTGATAAGGTAAAATATGTTTTATTCAATTAATTCAGCAATTTCACCTATGAAGATGACGACCCTGAATCTAATACTTAACGGAGCACTGGCTGCAAGCACAATGCTGACAGAGAATTTAACAGATGAAAAAACTGAGTTCTTATGAAGAAGGAAAGGTGCACTGATGTTATTGTGGCTGACATTTGACTCTCAGTGACTGCATTTCACCACAACTCCATTAGTACATATATTCACCATTCTGCAAACATGAGAGACCTCAAGCGTAACGATTGTCAGCTGCTTTCTCCATTAGCTCAACTGTTATAAGTTAGTCACACAATGCTTTTCTGAGGGATCATGACCATGACAGAAGAAATTGGTATGACAGAAGACCACTTGCATATTAATTTAGGGCAAAGTCCATCAAACCCCTGCAGCAATTTTTACAGCAACAGGTGACCAAACTGCAAATTTCACAACAGCCCTATGAAGGGCGATGAATTTTCATGAAGCTTTTCAAGAGCAAAATGTTGGTAAAAATCTAATTCAAAGCATTAAAATCAAAACCAGTTCTCAGTATGGTCGCCTGCTGACAAGGTCTGAAATAATATAAATTCAACTGTTGCCAAATCAATTTTCAAGTAAAATGTTGCCCAGCATGTACCAGTAATATTTATTTTTATACATAATTACTTTATTTCAGATTGACAGAAGAAAACACTTAACAGAGTCAAACTAAGTCTACCTAGCATGCAAATTTATCAATCTAGAAGTTTTCCAAACCAGATGTCAATTGGCTTTTTACTCACAAAACCAAGAGACGCTAAACTGTATCATATATAATGACAAAATGAATAAAATGTTTTATGGAAATAAGTAAATTGTAGGTTTAGGTGAAATACAACCATTTCAAATCCACTTACAAATGTGGCATTGTATTAAACAAAGAGAAAATTTCATATCTATCACACCTATATTTTACATAAAATCAGTGACTAATTTAGATTGGAAAGGACCTGGAGTCAACCGATACAACCTCCAGCTTAAAGTGAGGCCAGCTATATCATACTGTACATGTCCCGGAGCTAAAGTGTTCTGAGCATGTCCAAGGATGGAGGTATCGCAGTCTCTCCGAGACACCTGCTCCAATGACTGCCCCACAGCCACTGGAATTTCTCATTATAACTTGCGCTCACACACCTCTTGCGTGACCATACACCTCTGAGTATCTCTTTGTATCCCACCATTAAGTAGACAGAGACAGCAATAAGATCCCCCACCCTAGTCTTCTCTTCTAAAGTCTGCAGAAACCCCATTCTATCACCACCTTCTCATACATCCTGGACTTAGTATATTTAAAACCAAATAATCACCTAAGCACGGAAGTTTAAACAAGAAAAGAATCACATAATCAGCTAGGCTGGAAAAGACCTTTAAGATCATCAAGTCCAACCTTTACCTCAGGACTGCCAAGACCACCACTAAACCATGTCACTAAGGGCCCCATCTACATAGTTTTTTTTAACACTTCCAGGGATGGTGATTCTACCACTTCTCTGGACAGCCTGTTCCAAAGCCTGATCACCCTCACTGTGAAGAAATTTTTTCCTAGTATCCAGTCTAAACCTCCTCTGGTGCAGCTTGAAGCCATTTCCTCTTGTCCTGTCACTTGAAAGAAGAGATCAGCTACTTTTTTGCTTCCTCCTCCTTAAAGGTAGTTGTAGAGAGCTATAAGATCCCAGACAAAATCCTGATAAAATTAGTATCAAAGAGGGGGCACCCATATGGCCCATCCTTAGCAAATGGCCTGGATGACAACACTTGGAAAGCCAGAAACATAAGTGTAAACAGTGGGCAACTGGAACACTCAAAACTGTCTTAGAGAATATATTGTAAAAAAAATGGTAACACTTCAAAAGACAACCCTGAAAAGGATTGAACAATAACTGAGGCATTACAAAGAGACTTTTGAAAGAAAGGAAGAATAAACTTAAAAACAAAGCCAAACATTCAAGCTTCATTTATAATGGAGGACAGGAACCTCCTAATGGTAACAGATCAATTGCTAAAGTCTGTCTGGACAATGAAGAAGTCAATCACTGGCATGACGACCTCCTCCACGCCATGGGAGCAGCCTCCCTAGGAGGTGACAGGGGCAGCTACCCACCAACCAGCACGGTGGTGATTCAGGATGCGGTGGTTTGGGGGAATCCACAGCTTGAGTGAGCTATGTGATTTGGGGTGAAAAGACACATGCTTTACCACTGGCCTGCAGATTAGCAGATTGTAGGGAGTTGCCCTCATATAAAGCTGGAACATCCATATCTCCAGGAAGGGGTCTATGCAATTAGGGGAACTCGCAGCCCTAGAAGAGCGAGCATTGCTTGTAACCCACGCTGCCTTACTTGTGCCATGTATGTCAATAACTGTTGTGGGAAGAGAGGGTTTAGAACTTTTTATGATTGCTTATGAAAAGTTTCTAGATATTTGTAGATGTTTCTTAAATTTTTTAATAGTCTGACCCCCCAATTCATCTGTTCTATTCCCAATATCAGTCCTAAGCATACAGTTCCCTGACTGCTGATCACATAAATAAATTAATAAATTGCTTTTTGTGGTATAAAATACAGGATCTGAGCAGTTTTTCCCTGCAAAAGTCAACAATATGAGTCTTCAAGTATATCCATCTTTACATTTATTTCTAATGTTAGTTAGTAGTTGTGCATATATAATACAGAACAAGCTTTTCTGTACAGAAAAATAAGAAAACATCGCCTTGGAGAAGATTCATTATTGAGCTGCATACATATAACTTGAAAGATACATCTTTAAACAAGACTCAGGCTGAGGAATACAACCCTAAAGAAGCATTCAGTACCTTGAACTCCCCAAACTCCTTCATCTCTGAACAAATTCAAAGTGGGCTTCTCCATCAGTTAAGTCTTTTTCAGTCTTATGCTAGCCTGTTTTCTAGTTGAAGATGTCCCTGCTCACTGCAGGGGGGTTGGACGAGATGACCTTTGAAGGTCCCTTCCAACCCAAACTATTTATGATTCTGATTTCACAGGATGACATCATAACCAACATAATCAGAAATGCCGCACATGAATGTTAATTAAGCAGAAAAAAAAGGGGGAAAATATAATGAAAATCACTAGACACCAGCCACACCTTTGCTTCGCACTGCTGATTAACAGCCCAGAAACAAATGAAGAAACAACCTAGGTTAAAAGCATGTACATTTTAACAACTTAGTTCCAAGCTGGTTTTTCAGCTTCAAGTTTTCAGGTTTATTTAGCACTGCTGAGTAAGGCAAAAAAAATCCTTACCTCTAGGGAAACTAAACACAAGGTCAGTCTTAGTGAACCAAGTCTTGCCTTAGCAAGTTCACCTTAACAAAACAGAAATACCTTGTCCTTGCTGTTTTGCCAGCACTGCCCACACATAGTTACCATGGTTAAAAAAACCCCAAACCTATGTCACTCCTGCTACTATTTTTCTCTTTTAATTGTGAAAACAAAGCCTCAGTCTGGCCAGATTGCTTCAGGTCACCTGAATCAAAATGTCCCTCCCCTGAAGAACTACCTCATTATGCACATAATATCTGGAGAAAATCACTCACGAAAAAAATTCAATTATGTAGAAAATGATATATGATTCTTAACGTCACTTTTTCTGAATTAGCACCTCCAGAAATGGAAACTTGGTGAGGTCAGCAAGGGAGACTGTTGCAAAATCTCCACCTCTCAGATCTCACAAGGTTTTATTACTAATAGTCACCTGCCCCAGAAGTGTCTGGCAGGAACAGAGAGAGTTCAAAATTATTCCAAAATTCTATGCAAAAACACACTATTACATATACGCAGGAACCAATCCTCAACTAAAGAAAAGACAGTGGGTGACCATGTTATTTCAGAAGCAATCAATATTCTCTGCATTTTGTGCTGTAGAGTGCATCTTAAAACAAAAGCAGCAAAAGAATAAGCAGCCCAGGTTTAGTACTGGCTTTGTATCTTCTAGTTCAAGTACAATGCTAAACCCCACCTCACATGCCATAGAGGCAGTGTCTTTGATACATACAATTTTTTCTCTAGTCACAGAGTCAAAGCCACACTCTGTTAGCAAGGAGCTCTCTAATAATTTCTCAGATGTAAAAAATTTAAGTGCATGAGACTGGAATAACAGTCCAACCACTTTCTGAATTCTCCTAGTACTTCTAACGTTGCAATCCTACAAACTCAACTGTTTCAAAACCCTTTCAGAAAAGCTTATAACTGTCATATGCCTATTTCTATAAAGGGCCATACCTGCATATACTTATTTCTAACATTAAGCCTGAAGGACAGGGGGACAAAATCATTCAAAGCAAAAATACGGAGGTATTTCCACATTTTACATTAGATTGGTTAAACTAAAGAAACAAAAAGCCATTGTGAGCTATTAGTAGTTTTCACATTTGGATTTCTAAATAATTACTGGAGTAAGCAATTAGTTGAGAGAAAACACGAAGTAGTTAATATTGCATAAAAAGTGCAGTATTTAATTTCACAACATATGATTGCTTTGCAAATCAGGAAGAAGCACATACACTCTAGGTGTATAATATATTAAAAGATATATGCAGTATTTTATGTTTTACAGTTGGGGTATGACTTGCACACCGAAAATCTTGACTTTTCCTTCAACTCTTTCCAACTAGTGCAACAGGGTCCCTGCAGACTTTGAACTTACAGCCTCAGTGCCAGTGCTAGTTAAAAAAAAACCAACTAAACAAAACCCATTCTTTCAAGTACAAATATAGCTGTACAATGAACTTACTTAAGGCTTTGGAATTCTGGGATTTGTGTGAGGTAAAAGAAGTTGATGAAAGTCATGATTTAATTCTTTTGAGTTTGACCTTATTCCAAATATAAGATTCTCACTTCCTGATGAATGTAATTAAGTTGTGGAATTCTTGTACCACAGCAGAATGACTTTACAGAACTATATACAAAACTGCATAAACTATTAGAAATATATATATATAGTACTGGAAAGATTCACAAGCATTTTTAAAACTATGTTATAAATAGCTGCAGGCCAAATATTAAACAAGAATCAAATTCAGTAGTAATTTCCATTTTCAGCCCTGGAAGTTAGAGACAAATTGCTCCTGTGAGTTGCAGAAGATATAGAATCTTGGGGGGGAAAAAAAAAAAAAAAAAAAAAAAAAAAAAAAAAAAAAAAAAAAAAAACACCAAAAAACCCCCACACAAACAAGAACCACAAACAAGTTAAAAAAAAAAACCCAACAACAGAAAAAGAAAAAGCAGAAACACCACACAAAAACATAAGTAACTTTAAAGTACAGATAGAATAGACTTACCATATGTACATGGCCACAGATCATCAAACCCACATTCTTGGTGAAAGCATGGACAAGGTGAAGCAAAGCTGGACGTGCACTTGGAGCACCTGTCATAATCAAGCACTGAGGTCTAGAATTGTGAATAGAGAAGGAAAAATAAAATGCTGCCGTTCATTTCATCTGGAGTTGTGGGGTTTTTTTTATAAACAGAATGAAGTTTCTTCTAAATATAGGCCATATGAACATAATTGTCACTGGAGAGGTAGCAACTTGATCTACTTTTACAATACTGCATTAAATTAAGTAAAGATCAATTAAAGTTGGATCTAACTTTGCAGCTAGATCTATGGTACGTCCAGTCAGAGATTGGACAAGAACACATGGTAAGGTCACATTCAGTCTATGATGCTATTTAACTGGAGGAATTAGTTTAAGTCAATACTTTTTGTTAAATTTGTTGAAGCATCTTTATTCTACAATAGCTTATTCCAGAAAAGTGGTATAAATACTATACAACTGTCATGGATTCAGCAGTAGCAGTCATTTTTTCTGCTTCTTAGTGGCTGGTGCAGCACTGTGTTTCTAACTTTCAGCCTGAGAACA
>WYDI02036723.1:0-18185 GCA_009867235.2 Psittacus erithacus | reverse complement strand
ACCTTAGTTAATAGACTGTTCTTATCTCAACCTGTGGGAGTTGTATTCTTTCAATTCTCTTCCCCATCCCTCCGGGAACCGAGGGAGGAGGTGGGGGGGGCAGTGAGTGGGCTGTGTGGCAGGCCTAAACCACGACACACCACAAGACTAAGCTTAAAATATTTTAAGATTAGATTAGAGATGGCAGAGCTCCATTAAATGCTTTACCCATCTCTGTCAGTAATACATGAATATGGCAGTTTCAGATGCCTCCTATTTTTTTGCATTAGGACAATTACCTGTAGTTCAGAACTCTGTATGTTTCCTGTATTGTATAAATCTTTCTGTTCCTAATGAAGTAAGTATATATAACCTTTTATCACCTCAAATAATTATTTTTCTTTTTTGGGGTTTGTTCCTTTGAAAAAATTTTCCAGAATGAGCAATGTTAAGCAAAAAAGCATTTTGAACTTCTTTCTTGCTTAACATGAGCAAGTAAGGTAACACTTGTTTAGGTTTGTAACATTTTCTTTTGAGTCTTTCTGGCTCCCAAAGAATTTCTGTTATTTTTATATGAATTCCGTCCAGTTTGCAGTGGTCTTTCTTGTAATTTGACTAGAACTTATTGGTGAATTCCAGGCGTGATTGTAAAGATTTGGGTGAATTCTTCATGGATGAAGAATTTAAGTTTATGTCCAGATAGAGTTTTTTACTTAGTTTCACATGTCCATATGACCTCCTTGTGTAGGGCATAATTAATTATTTCAGGGCATTAATGTTTGGTCCACCAGAAAGCTTGAAGGACTTTGTTGATTGCCCACAAATGAAATATTCTACATTCTGCCCTACAGCAGAATACAGAGAAACTGTTACCTTCCTGCTCCAGGATACAGTGCTTCCAAGTTTGCAAGTAAAATCTAATTTCGTCTCTTTGTTGGTACTCTGTTAAACATCTATTTCTAGTTTCTGCTTGCTTGTTATCCTTAGATCCTTTGCAAATATATTTTACAAATATTATGCCTTGGGGTATTTTCATCCTACAAAATATATTCCAGAATCTGTTCCAGAATATTTGTCTCAGTCTTTTCTGTAGCAGTAACTTGCTTTTTCTTGTACTCAATTTCATTTTACTGTTTTCTGACTTTATTTTGGCCACGCTGAATTACTTTGAGGTATGGTGTCCTCAAAGTTGTCCACATTGTGGCCTCTCAGGGATTAATGAAGATGTCAAATAAAACAAGGCCTCACAGCAGTTCCTGTGGTATCACACATACAGATAGATTGCTACTAGTTCTTTATCTTGGATTCTTTTATATGTTGTCAGTTTGCAGTCTTATCTTGAGCCCCACAGCACTGTTTTCCTTAAGCTTCAGAATTTTTACACAGTTGTTGCATCTTTGTACCTCTCATTCAGTGTTGTAATCTGTCCAGTGCATTCTCAGTGATTTTTGAGGTTTTGTGAGAGCACCAACTGCTTTCTTAAAATTGAGTTATGTAATATCTAAAGACTTCCTTTGTATTGTGTATTTCTTCTGGATTTTGGGGAAAGTGGTGGTGTTTGGTTTATTGTAAGCTAAATATTGCCTAGTAGTCTGTTGTCCTCTGCCACTAACATTTGCAGGCTTGCTTGGCCTGAAATGAAGTGTAGTATAGTTTAGAGTTTCAAAGGTAGTACTTTTATCTAGAGTTTGGTAGTCATAATTTTATGACTACTGAAACCTAGTTTCAGAAATGTTCACTTGCAGAACACTTTTGCTAGTGTTTTTTGTTCAGTACTCGCATTGAAAGGATGATATTATAATATTATTATATACTGAGATTATGTAAGAATAACAACAACAATAATAATACGAATAATAATGTAATTACCAATTTTAGTAGAGTGTACTAAAGGATGACACTGAAAATGCAGGCCCCGTCAGCACACAGATCTACCTCAACAATTTTGGAGTCTGGCAAATAAAATTCACTTCCATATTAGTGTATTGATAATTTTGTATCTCAAAGCATGAGGTGGGTACACTTGGAGATATATACTTGGAAAGAAAACAGATTTATAGAGTAGATCTGCTAATCTAATGTGATACGTTAATTGAAATTAGGAAAGATTGAAAGGAAAGACACACTGAATCTGTTTTCAGATTCTTGGGAGGGAAGTTATGTATGTTGGTTACAGACTCCTAGTCAGCTACAGAAATTGGATAAATTCTCTCTGGAAGCTGTGCAGTTAAGTGACTAAGAGTGAATCCTGTTATGATACGATGCGTGTTTCCTGCTGTCTCTTGAGTAATCTTGCAGCTGCTTTAGTTAGAAAATCAGGATACTTTTTTCATCCACAAGAAGCAACTTGATGACTTGCTTAATAAGATTAAACAACACAGCCCCCAAAATCTGTAAAGTATTAAGTACTATGCCATATTCCGGTCTCCCCACCCACTGCACCTCCACCTTCCTTTTCCTGTGCTACTTTCTAAGCTATTTTGGGGAGACAGTATTTTGTGTAGCTGGTTTTTCTGAGGACAGGACTTAGGCTTTTGACCCATTTCATTTGGGTTTTTTTCTCTAGCAAGTGGTGTGTTTGCATTAGGACCATGTTTTTTTCAAGGAAAATTCTTATTAAGTGAAAGTACTAATACTCAGGGGAAAATAGGAAATTATATGCTGCAAAAATGACTTTGAAAGCATCTCAAATTGTTCAAGAGAGGGAAGAGAGCCTTCCAAGAAGTGATCACATTCTCACACTCAGCTTTAAACACATTCTTTATCTTTAAAAGGAAACAGAAGCGAATCAGTCAGTAAATCAAATGTAGTTGTGGACTTGTCTGCAAATCAGTATAATTTTAAAATAAGGCATTAGGACTGGACATTTGAAACAAGAATTGTCAGTGCCAAGACGTCTTGTGCTTTGAGAAAAATGGGTGTCTTTCATTAAACAATACTTTTCCTGCATCCCCTGTTTTTCTTCATCATTGTCTAAAGATAGCAGCTGTGGTGGCTATTCTGGGTGAATCCTTAGGTGCACATTAAAAATCAGACTGCATTTTTATACTGCAATGAATAAGCTTTTAAAATCACTGTAAGGTTTGGGTGGGTTTATATCCATTTGTTTGAACAGGAAATTGAATTTCGTACCAAAAAAATCTCCACCTTTTCTTAGTTGTTGTTTGAGAAAAAAAGTACATGTTTAAAGACCACGTGTCCTGCCTGAAACTTTTTAAACCTGTTTTGTGATAAAGATCACTATCCTAGTTTCTCTCTGTTGTACCAGCACAGGATTGCTAGTCAGTTTCCCTAATTTCTTCTTTTCCTGACTGGCACAGAATTGCTTTTTGCCTGGAATACTTCAGAAATTTATTATTTTAAACAAATCAACAGCAACCACATTTTTTAAGCTTATCCAGAGTACCTTTGTCTTTTACCACAGTTTGAAAGTATTAGTATTTTTTTAATTAAGTAGTTCTGTTTAGAAGTAGATTTCACTCAGATAAAGAGAAAATATAGCAGTAGTTGTCAAAAGGGATGAAGTGCACTACCTGGAAACATACCCTTTAGTTCTTTTGTTTTGACAGAAAAGGAGAGGAATGAGCATGTTATAGGTACAGCTTTTCTGTAAATATTCTATTGTTGTAAGCACAGTTTATTTCTATGTCCCCAGTAAAACAAAAACTTTTTCAGCTTATTTTAATCATGTATAAAATGATGACACTGCTGCTTCAAAGGTTTAACAATTTAAAATGATTTGGTATGAACTGTACTGTGACAGTAGAGTTCATAATTTCCTCATTGGCTTCTTTGTAATGTTCCATAACATATATTACATCTATACTGTGAAATAAAAAAGGTCTAGAGAGAAGGCTGTGTCCCTCTGCCTCCAAACGCTATCCCCTGAGCAGCATGGGAGCACTGTTTCAGATGGTACTAGTTGTTTATGGGCCTGCATGCTGGCAGTTTAACAGCGTGGGTGATGGGCAGCCTGGTGTTAAAGTTTGTTCCTTGGTACCATTTTACTAAACAGAGCAGCAGTGTCTCAGATAAGGTTCTTTAAAGGTGCCAATTTGCTAAATTCATAACAAGACCTTTAGGGGTATTCAGTTCCACTGATTTCTTTCTTTTCTAAGCACTTGAAATATATTAACTACTTTTCATAACATCCAAATAAATGAGCAATAAGGCCCCCTGCTTAAAAGTCCATAGTCCCTGCACTCAGTACTATGTGTGCAAGCTATACAATTACAGTTTAATGAAAAAAGCATAGCCAAGCCTAGGAGATTAAAGCTTCCTCATTCTCTTTGGCCTCTGAGTGTTACATTCCTCAGCACTGACTGGCAAAATCTCAAGCTGGAGGTAAGACATGCTTCACACGAAACCACCTTTTGATAGAGCACTGTCTTAGGAGACAAGAGAGGCTGGTTTGGTATCCTTTGTGCAGTGGAAAGCCTAGAGTTGAATCTGCTATTGTCTCTTCAGCTGCTATTGAATAATGCAGTGTCTTTATATGAGAGTTTGCAGCAAAGGTATGTGTCCCAAAGGCGGGGGAGATAGCCTTTACCTCTGCCAAGACTTAGTTCTAAAAAAACTCTTAGGCAGCAGATGTAAATTTTTGCCTGATGACTGACCTAAATTTCACCAGGGAGAGAGACAGACTGAACAGCAATAAATGGCCTTCTATAACCTGCTGTCCAAACTATCAGGAGTAGGTTTCTGATAAAGGCTATTGAGAGTGCTGGAGTTCTGGTGCATTTCTGAGGCTAGGTAGTGCTGTTAGGGCTAAACTCTCTAGCTCCATACATTCACCCCTTTGTCATTTGGGTTACATGCGACTTAGTGAGAATAGCAGTGTTCTGCATGCTGTTTGCGTGGCCATAAGTGGGTACACAAAGGACAAAGTTCTGAAGAATTAGGGCAGCAGGTTTTATATCTAATTATGCCTCTAATCCTACAAATGACTTAGGGTTGGCATTATTATATGCTCATTGTGTCTTAAATGGAACTACTCATATGAGTGAAGTTATGGATGTAATTGCATGGAGGATTAGATCTGGGCAATCACCTTTTAGCTTATTATTCATACTGTAGCACTGTTACAAATCAGATATCTCTGATGTTACCCTTTGTTCAGTTAGGGTAAAGGGGTATCTGAAACTGAATATTTTTCTGTGTAATGGCTTGCACTCCATTTCCATGCCTATTCAAATGAAGCACTTTTACAAAGGCACGTCATAAAGAGTATTTTAACTGTTAACGAGAGTCATAACGCATAGATTTTCAATGCAGAAGGTCATGAGGCTGCAGTTTCACTAGGTTATGTGCTGCATTTGCACAGACATATTCAGACAGTTAATGGTAGTGCAGAATGCTTTAATGATTTTTATTTGCATCAGGCTGTTCTCATCTCTTCGAAACATTATGGATAAATAAAAGAGGCCTTTTGTTTGTTCTTCATGAAAGTTAACAGTGATTAAGTGGTGCTGAAGGAACAGACTCATGCTCTCATTAAAAAGAAAAGGGGACAAAAACCAACACCCAACAACAAAACTACCCATCAAAGCTGACTTCAAAGTGACCTACTTCATTTTGATTTGAAATGGTAATTGAATAATTTATTTTACTGTTATGCACATTTTGTAACTCAAAACACAGAGCTGGTCACACCTAACTGAAAATACAGAAATAGTTATTACATCAGACACCAAATACTCCTAATTTGTTAGGGTACTCTTTATAATGTGGAATTACAAACAAAGCTATGTACACTTAGATCAGTTTTTCTTACAAATGGATTCAGCAGTCAAATTTATTATTAAAAATTGCGTCCCAAATGTAGTTGTGGGCAAATCAATACTTCTTGTACTATGATATGGTGTTTCATAAGAAAGTCTATGCCAGGGCATGCTAGAAAAAATGTTGTCATCATTCCTTATTGTTCAATATTTATTCTTAGGTATGGAGTCTCCCTGTGGAAGATTTCTCCAAACCTTCCTGGAACAGGGCATATTCTTGTAAGGGTATAGAGATTTCCACACTCTGTCTTGGCCCCTTGCTGCTCAGTATCAGCTTCTTGGGCTTCTCTGTCCCATGTATCAGCCCCAAGCCCCCTTTCTGAAATGAGCTCAAAGGAAGTTAGTATAGTTTCTGGCTGTGTTATATTTTTTGGCATTTTCAGAAGGATTTAATGTGCAGTTCAGTCACTTTCAGTGTAATCTTGAAAAATACATGAGTGCTTCTTTGGGAATAAAACTCTGCTCTTAAATATCTTTGTGTCAGACTGATCATGCTTAAATTTTTGTTCCTGATTTATAGGCACACATCATGATTTCATTGCCCTGATTTAAGCATTAGCACTTTTGGTGCCAGTGTTTGTGCTTATAGTTTTCCAAATGTGTTAGAGTTTCAGCAACTTTACATGTCACATTGAGAAGCACAGACAAGACACTCCGTCTTTCAAATACCCAGAATTCCAGTAGTGTCCATTTAGGGTCCAAAGGTACAATGTTCCTAATAACAGCTAGGATGAGCAGGCTTTCAAGTACTTGGGTCTTTTGTTTTCAGTTAATAACTTCCAGTCTTTTTTGGTTTCTAACCCCCTGACTTTGAGATTGTGATCTTGAGTACTTCTTGTGGCATTCAACTTCTGTCTCTAAGGCTATGTAATTTAAGTCAAGACACATACCTTGACTTCATGTATTTGGAATACCCTCCATTTTCACAGAATTAATAGGCTATTTGGGGAACACAGAATATGCAAATTCAGACCTGCTGCATACATATTTTTTATGGCACTTCTGCTTTGTATTGGCTTTGTAATTTGTCCAGTCTTTGACTGAGGGCTAATTAAATTACTGAATCTACAATGAGAATGTTGGTCCATCCTTCCATTCACTGATTTTAATTATTTACTCCTCCAGTTAATTTTCTTCTAAATCTGCCTTTGTGTTCTCAGTGTGGCATAGGAGGACTAGTCAATGGCCTGAATACAGGGGCAGTTGAGGGAAATTTTTGTCTGCTATCAATCTCTCCACTGCAGGTGGAGTGCTGGAAATCCTTACATGTACTGTAGAGATGGCTGAATTCAGTGATCACTGCCTGATCAGTATAACAGTTCATCAGCAATTTATGGCAGGTTGAGAGAGCAAGGGTTTAGGATTACATCTAAGAAGATATCTGTGCATACGAGGATATGACTCTCTGTCTTCGGTTAGGAATAAAAGGCCTGTTTGGAGGCATGTGTAATTTGAATGTATAGTAAAATGCGAAGCGTCTTCCCACATTGAAATAAAATCCATTACTGACAATGTGTTTCAGTATGTGTAGGTAGAAATGTATTGTCGATGTAGTTTTTTTTACATTTTGTGTGTTTTCAACTTCACAACAGCCTTGAACGTCTTAATCTTAGTTTTTAGTCATGCACTTATGTGCAGTACATGGAAACAAAACTCATTAAGTATATATGACTAAGGCGATATTCCAGAAACAAATCCTAGAAGTGAAGGTGAAGCATTTTAGCTGATTCTGACAGAATTACTGCAACTCCTTGCTGTAGTGGGAAAACTTTGTTCAACCCAAAAATGTTCTTACGGTTTTAATTGAGTGGCAGAAAATGACTTCTGTGTGGTCATCCCTAAGAGATTCTTTAAAACCAACATTTTCCATGTTTCCTTGTTTATTTCTTTTTTGGCTGGTAGTTGCCTCCATGAGTTGGATTTATAAATCATGAATCTCAGGCAGATCAAATGTTTTCTGGAGAATTTGATCCAGATGTATATTACATTTTCAATAAATATCTTTTAAGTTTTTAGGCTGAAGAGGGTTTTTTGTTCATATTTTGAGGTTGGGGGGGATTATTTTAGAGGGGGAGGTGGCTATCGTTGTTGAATCAGAAACAGCCAAATTCTTGCTGTGTAAAAGTCCAGGAAAGTCAATAGTATTTCAGCAGGGATTCACGTGGCCCCTGGGTTTTGAACTGTATCGTATTGCTAGCTCCTAAAATAAGACTGTTCGGAAACCTACAGGCTTCCCATCTTTTTGTCTGGAAAAGTTATAAAATGGAACAGGCAGGCTTTTCACCGAGCTGCTGAGAATGCAGTTCTGGCTATGCAATCAGGACTAAATAAGGAGCAAGATCTGCACTAAAAATAGAAATGGAGGCTGATCCAACTGCAGCATGAATTATAATCCTCACACAGCAAAGGGCTGGTAGGTTCAACTGAGGACACTCAGTTGCAGAGAATCAAATAAACTTTATCCTGGTCCTAAAAAGCCCCCATACCATAGCTTTTCAAACCAGATTTTTACCAGTCAGCAGAACTATTAATCATTCCTGAAAATTATTTAATCTGTTATTTCAGATTCAAATTCTTGTTGTTGTTAGAGAGAGGATTATATTTGCCACATAGTAAGAGGGAAATGTGGGTTGGATTTATGTAACTGTGTTTGAAAAACATGGGGAGAATGACACAGGGGATTTACTGCACTTCCCTCACGGCTGGTTAAGTATGTTTTTACCACTCTTTGGAGGTTAAGCTAACGTGCCTGTTGACAGTGTGTGACTCCAAGTGGGCACACTGAGGTGATACGGATATCTGACCAGGCATAGTACCTTGTCACAAGCTGCACTGTTCACAGTGTGTACATCAAGGGAAATGACTCTGCTTGTTTCAGGAACAAAGTACAGAAGGGTGTAGATCGTTCCTGCCTCCTCCCCTCCCCTTTTTTGGTAAAATAATTCAGAACATGTTTATCTTTTATTTGAGTATTTCCTTTCATATGTTTAAGCCAAAACTTGCCTGGGGAGTTCAAATATATCCTTTGATACAGGGTAGATTATTATTGCTTATTTATTGTTAGGAATATTTGTCTATTAAATATTTGGATTGCATAAGCACAGCCAGCTACAGCTGTGTTCTGCTTGCTTTCTTTGCCTGTTCTTGTATCTCTTCAGGCAGTGATACAGCAAGCATAAGCAAGTTTTCTGTTACTCCAGTCTAAAAAATGAGAGATTCTCTAACAGACTTTGGTAATTCATCATATAATTCGAATTTCTTTAAATAGCATTACATATGAAAATTAAAAAATGAAAAAAAAGTAGGCACAAACCAAACTCTTCTACTACCTGAATGTTAAAAATATTTTTATTAAGTCCTGTGTTCAGCTTCTAGTTTTCCATGAGCTGCAGAATTCGTTACTGAAAACACACACTGTTCGTGTACCTCTTGCCTGTTAGTCAGAAGAATAGCTCAGTTAAATTGGAAGGCAAGCAGTGGAGGAGAAACATCTGGGTCATTCTGACACATGGGAAAGCTTAGACAGCAGTGGGAGTATATGGAAGAAGACCAAAAGACAGAGATCTTCAAACTTGCACAGGCCAAGAACAAGGCAAATAAAATACACAGTGTCAGTGAGTCACAAATCAATTGTTTAGCTGCATTTTCCTTCCTTATCTCTCTCCCCACCATAATATGAACTGCAATATTCCCTGTCCACAGACTCCTAGCAGCTGTATCTCCTCTCTTCCACATCCTGTACTGAGTGCGCAGCTTACCAGAAGCTGCGAGCAGCTGTCTCACAGAAAGGCAAGCTGATCCACACCATCTTGCTGATGGAGAGGCAGCAGCCTTCTTTTTCAGCTGAGTTCAGAGGCCTTTTGTTGTTGTTTTGTTGTTGTTGTATTCTCATTACTTGTGCTTGTATTTTAAGATCTGTAATTTCTGAGAAAAAGAGTGCGTGCAGTCCAGCAGGTATAGAGAAGGGATGGTGATCGATAATTGCTGTGAGTGCTGAACAGTGAAATATGTGTATCATTGTGGTTTGGTACATTTAAAACTTATACTGATTAATTATTTCATTTAACTGACTTCAGCTATATCTTTGTAAGACTATGAAGGGCTTTGCATTAGTTTAACTATGGGATATGCACACCTGTTCCAAATAGGTAACAGTACATAGAAAACAGGTTATTCAAGGTTATACAAAGAAGAAATGGAATTATTTGAGCTCACAGTTTAAAGCCCAGGTAGAGGCTTACATGAATGTCATACCAATTTACAATGAATCTGGTTCTAGTTTAGAAGACAGCAGTGATATGTATGTGCCGTATAAATGAAATGTTAAGAGATAAACAAAGAATATGAATAGGTGGGCAATTCTATCTTAGCTGCCTTTTCACTGTTAAATTTTGGATGTAATGAAGACGTGGAATAATTCTGTGGGTTCTTACACATACAGAATGAATGAATGAAGATTTTTTTCTTAAAGAGGATTTGTTCGGTTTTTGTCAGAGCCCTCTCAAAGTACAAGGAGAGGTCACAGCTGTTGTTTTCATTCACATGTAGTCTACTAAAACAAACAACATATGTATGGGGCATAAGAGTTTAGCACTCACAACATAGGGATTTGTGTATGACTTTGAAAACTGTAAGTAACAAATTATGCTTAACCTTTATCCTACTGCCCATCAACCCAGTTTGATAGTTGGAATTGAGGTTTTCATGTGTTATATTGTTCAGAAAAATAAAACTTCTGTCACCAAATGCAAGATGGCAAGGCCCACGTTTACATTCTCAGCCTTAATTCCAGTAAGTCTTCTAGATTTGCATAATTACTGCATTTGCATAATCACTTAAGACCTTGATCTGTACTCCAGTGAAAGGAGACCCAAAGCCTTGCTGAAAATCACACTTACCCACATTTTTACACAGGGAGCATACAGGTCTGACCTCAGATATGAGTGTATCACCTTTTCTTTAGAGCATATTGGCATCTGCGTACCTGAGTGAGTTTGGAAGGTTAGTGCACCCGAAGGAAGTCAGAAACATTTGAAGGTATCTTCTCAATAGAATTGTCCTGAATGAACATTTTCACAGCACAAGTCAACAAGACAATGATTTCTGTGCTCTAGGGATAGCTTTTTCCTTTTATATTTACCAGTAAGCCATTCTATCTGACTTAATACTTGGCAAAATCAAGTAAGACTCAGCAAAATTAACCTTTTTAATCTCCACTTGCCGAAAGAATCCTGGTTTCCAGATATCCTGAAAAGTTTATCTGCAGAATTTAGGGACTTCCCTGCATTTGGATACATCAAGTAATGGAGTGGTTTGGTATCTGTACTTCAGTTGTTCCCTCTCATAGCCTACATACTGGGTGGCTGTTAAGAATAGGAAGTGCTGCTTTTCACTCAATTTTGATCAATGGCAAGAAGACCTCTTTGAGGAAAATTTAATTGGCAGAGGAAATGAGATTTTCCTCCTACAGCCATGAACTACCTTGATTATATTTCAGAAATTGCCACATGACATTTTAATCTTCTGGCTTTAGAGCAGTGGCTAATCCTGAATGGCTGAAAGAAGTTGA
Source organism: Psittacus erithacus (assembly GCA_009867235.2). NCBI lineage: Eukaryota > Metazoa > Chordata > Aves > Psittaciformes > Psittacidae > Psittacus > Psittacus erithacus. The sequence goes on along the minus strand of WYDI02036723.1, from coordinate 6,857 downwards.
ACTTGCAGCAGTCTGTATTCAGTGGCTTCTCCCACCTCACTGAATTGTGGTTCTTGAAGAGTCCAACCGAGGTAAATATGATAGTTCTTCTACTTCAGTCTGGAACCTGTGTCTGGACGCATCAGCTCACAGGAGTCCCAGTTCCCCACAAAAATTTTATGCCTTTGGTGATTTTTATCAGCTAGGATGATCTCCTGGAGACCATCACTTCAGTGACAAGAGTGAGGGAGAAGTGCAAGCAGATCCCTCTCCTCTAAATGGATACAGAGCACTTAATGGCATCCTTCAGTTTCTGCCAGTGATGGTTACAGAGCTCCATGTGATCTAAAAAATGCATCATTCTGTACTCTTCCCTCAAACCACATATTCCTGGAGACAGAGTCCTCTCCACACTTGGGATGTAACAGGTACTCTGTTAACTACAGAAAGTGAAGTATTTTAAAATACTCACTTGACTTTTCCTACCTATTTATATTCCAGACTACAAGTATGTTTTAAGATTGTTACGGCAATTCCAGGTAAACCATTAGATCATACAGTGTCAGAGCCGCATCTGTGCTGGCAGTTTCACCAAGAAAATTACTCATCTTTGACATCGACAGAGCATCAACCTGAAGCTTTGCCTTCCCAATTCAACAGATGTTACTTAGAGTATGTAGACAATTCTTGATGGGATACAATGTGTTGTTCCAGCTGCACCCTCCCAGGAATCTGAGTCTGCCATGGAACAAGTGATTGTTATTGAGTACACTGTGGTGGAAATACAGATACGTATTGCATACAGATAACTCCTAGGAGGAGAACAGAAAGTGAGTTATCTTTCAGTAACTGATAGATGTGTGCGTATCCCACACAGCCCCTATTCTCTTTTTGTTACAATCCTGCACATACGGGATTCTCACACACATAAGGTACATTGAGCGTGCTGTTGCCTGAATTAAAATCTCAAGGATCCTCAGGAATTACATGTGCTGTATCATGCCTCACAGTTCCAGAAGCAGATGTGAAATTCCAGCAGATATGCACATGTACCTCTCATCAAACTCCTGGTGCTGTATCATCAGTAACTTTTCAGTCCATCAGAGGCATGTAAAGGTTTCCTACAGGTTCTTCGTGCAGTGAAAGCGACAATATCTGATAGCATAGACAAACAGCAATTTTAAAACCTCCCCCCCCCAAAGCGACAGTTGGAGTACCTGAACAAAACACATTTGGAATAGTGTAAATTATCACTTTTAAGATATTATTCTTAGAACTCAAAATTTTAAAACTTTCTAGTGAAAAGTGACATCAGTAAATAGCTGGGCTTAAAGCTTTAATCTGCACAGGAAGTGTGCAATTCTGTGGTTATGTACATATTTACATATGTACACAAGCAAAATTACCAACAAACATCACAAGGCAAACAATTATAAGCTGACAGTAAGCCTTCATCTCTAAAAGCAAAAATGTGGACCAGTCTACAATGAATTAAAAACTGGCAGGAACACATCACATTTGCTCTCAAAGAATTCTATACATTTCCAAATTGCAGCCAAGCGAAAAGCAGGTAGACATCTGTCTGCAGTCTGCCTAGTTGCAGGAAGCTTCTGCCAATTCATCTCTTAGTGATAATTTCTGTGCAATTGGATTGTTGTCATACCTTATATATAGTGGCTTGAACATTTCAAACAGTAATAACTGTGAACAAAACCAGGGACTAGGTAGTGCAAAGGATGATAGGAAGATAAGGATTCGGGAAATTATACAGAATAAGTAGAAAGGACTAGGAAAATGAGAGCAGAGCAGAAGGAGAGCAAAAGAATAAGCCCTGAGGAAAGAGTCAGTGCCAATAAATGTAATATTCTACTCTCAAGGAAAAAAAAGAGTAAAGCACAGATGGAAACAGGAGGGCATATTCATCCAAAGTCATTATAGGAAAGCAAGACAATTGTTCCTCTTTCATTCTTCACCATGTTTTAATTCTACTTCTGTATAGAGTTGTGCATTGTGGCTGTGGAGGGAAAGGAATACCTAGAATTTAGATAGTCTCTTAAAAGCATATGCCATAGAAAGAGTTGTGAACCAGAGAGATAGGAAATAAATGATGATGGTCATTTCTGGAGAATTTGTGGGCCTTCTGAAAGTCAGGGATCAAATTCAGACTCCATCCCTCAATGTAGTTCAATAAGCTACAACTGGTACCAGCAGGTTTGCTTTCTTGTGACTCAAATTCTGGTCTTACCTTTGCCCTTTTGTTTCAGTGGAAGACCGGCACGTACATCTGAACACAAAATTATTTTATTTTCAGTAATGATCAAACCCAAATGTTATTTTACCTTTGCCAGCTCTGTGTAGGGTGATGTGCCATCTTGCACATTTATTTTCCTGGAGTGATTCCCAGAAGTATGCTATGCTTTCTCTTGCTCATGTCTCACTAGCTTTATTTATGAGTTGTGTACACCAGGTTCTCAGTCCCTGGGGACAGGCCTACACAGGAAATATGTGGATTTAATACATACAAGTATGAGACTAGTAAAAAAGCAGCTACTGAATAGCAGTCCAAATTAATCTAATTCAAAATTTCAGAGTAGGTCAGGAATAAGTTCACACCCATGGTTGAAACCACAAACATCTTTATCTGTTTTGTAATATAGAAGAAAGAAACCTTCTCAAGTGGAAACAATTTAAAGAGCAAATTTTCACTGGGTTTACAGGATTAAAATTCCATTGTTGTGTAATGACTGAGCCTAATAGCAGTATTGTTATTGCTATTGATTCTTGCTGATTACCTAGAAATAATGTTTTAAAGATACCTTTTTTTCCTCACTATTAGATGCATGAATGCCCTGTGGCTGTAAAATAAACCAAGACAAGCTCTCTATCTCACATGCCATCACAACTGATGAGAGCTGATTGGAATCATACTATCCCTTTGATTACACCTGTGCAATCCCATTAATTGAAAAATAACATGACCTGGAGAAACTTAATGGCTAGTAATGGTGAATAGAAAAGCTGATATACAAAGCTTGATGTACATTTTAAACTGCAGTTGCATTTACAGATTGGCTGCTTAAAAAAGACACCACAGTTTTTACCATCCCCTAGGACTTCTGTGAGATGCCATAACTGCTGGACTGTTCCTCAAAGCAGAACTGATGGAGAAGTGTTCTGATGGGTCAAGCCAGGGAGCAAGACAGCCCCTCCACCTCTCTGATGCTCTGATTCATTTGACCAGACAAGTTTGATATTTATGTATGTGTTCTTCATCTGGCAGGCATTTCATCCCTAGCTCCCTTTATAATAGCTGCACTAGGTGTGATGAGTCTGTCATCCTACATACATTTTAATATGTTGCTATTGTATTTTAAGGATGCTCTAAGGCTTGCCTCTGGGCCAGCTCTAGTGTCTGTGCAAACTGCAAGCACAGGATCTCACTTGCGAGGTTGTATGAGTATCTGTGCATGTGTAGTGGTTTAACACACTGGTAGTCAGAGAGATGGTTTAGCACACTGCTCAGCATGATGGACAGGTGATGTGGGGCTGCTCATGTGCATAAGCAGATGGAGCGGGGAGCACAGTGAGATGGAAGACATAACCAAGATTGTTCTCCAAAGTGCTGTGCAAAAGCAGGCTTTCTAGCGATGATGCACAAGCAATTGCATTTCTGGGCTGGGCTGGGAATTCTTGCCTTGTGTGTACAGGCTTCCAAACAGAAGGGAAATGCAAGGGCTTTACATGTGGTGGAGGAATTAGCATTGCCTTTGATTCCACTGCATGTCATTGACAGATGTCAGACCTACTGGTGATGTGCAGAATGGAACTTTGAGGTGATGTGCCATTAACCAGCCTTTGCCCTCTTGTTTGTCGTGACACCTGAACTCCTGAAGCAATTCGTTTTAAGGTGATTCACCCAGTGACCCTATAAAGCTGATTATTCAAGTGGGATGATACGGAGTGAGATAGCCTGAGGACAGGCATTACCAGGGGCTGGCTTTGCAGCATCTCAACTACCACTTCGTAAAGCCTGAGATCTAGACTGGGGGAAACTCAATCAGTAAGTAGCTTAAAGGAAAGGCATCATTCATGACCTCACTGCCCCTTTGCTGAATTAAGCATCCCAAGTAAAACCAGTTACCAGTTACCTCACTTAGAGCCTAGCACTTGTATGCACTTCACATGTCCACTGACAACAGTACCATACCCAGCTGAAACAGTTGCCTGCTCTACCCTAACACCTCAAAGTGCCAGCAGACCTCCTAGCCCTTTTTTGTATGGCAGAGCTTTTAGATATTTTAATCAGGTATCGGATGAGACCAACATACATATCCTGGTGCAGGCAGCTGTTGCCAGTAGTAGCTGGAGCACGTAGCTCCAGCAGAGGCTATTGGGGTCTTTCCCTCATCTCAGTGCCAGAACTTGAAGATGACTCTCTTAAAGGCACTCCACGCATCACATGTGCTGAAGCTGACACCTGTGTCAGCAATATAGCACTGGCCTTGGGGACGCAGCACCATAATTCATGCTGACTGACAGGGCAGGAATAAGTACATACAACCCATGTTTCGTGCCTGAGCTGGGATGCCTTTTGCAGAGATACTGTAGCTTGTTACGTGGAGACAACTTGGGAGAGTAGGATAAAGAAGAGAGGCTTTAGAGAGGCTGTGCTATTGAGGAGAAACAACGAGCCACTAACTGGGGGTGAGGAGAGGGCATAGCAGATGCTGATATCTTACTCTGGTCATTAGTCCTACAGGTATTGGCTGAAACTGCAGGGGATACGCTTGAATATGGCCTGCTGTTTGACCTCTCACTTGCCAGTGAAATGAGGTTTAGTCTGTTGTGATTCAGGTTGACTTAGATTGGCATTTTTTAAACAAATCAAACTAGTACATGTCACTTGTGAGTTTATGCTCAGTTTCTATTTCGGTTTGGTTTTTTTTTTGTTCATTTGTAGTATTTTGATTTCTTCAATAAGAAAGAAATTACTCAGAAGCATGACTAGACTTGCTCAAGAGTGGTTACATTTAGCTGTAATCTGCTTAGTGAGTAGGAGGAGGAAAATTGCACTAGTTTGAACTGGACCTAGTAGGAAGGATATTTTAATTTGAGGCAGCAGAGAGAAAATTGTATAACACTGTTGTGCTATCCTGAGTAGGAGCAGAAGCCAGTGTATTACATGATTTTTCCATCTTTGTAATCAGTTTGTTATGCAGAGAGCAATGCCGTGGGATTCAGTATTTTATCTGCTGGGTTTCCCCTGGTGGCATCTGAAGAAGTTCATTATAAGTGTTTATCACATGATTCACTTAATCAAACCACTGAAACTCAGAGAATAAGTCATTCTAACAAGACCCTTCAGAGCCACTTTATAAGCTACTAACTGATATACTCTTCCTTGGTGAGTGTACAATGAGTTTCCTTGTATCCTAGTCTATGATACAGGAAGTTCATTATCCCCAGTCCAAATTCAGATGTAAAGAAAGGAAGCAGGGCTTACAAAGAAGTGACAGATAATTTGCAAAGGATTTCAGTTAGCCACTCAAATCCCAGATAGAGTCAGACTCTAAGCTCTTCGTAAGAACAGCCTTCGGGTTTTCAGCGTTAGGCAATGAACACCTATCTACATAACTGGTTCTAATGTTGTAAAATAAAGACAATACATGAGACATTATTTGCTTCTTTTGATTAGAGGTTAGTTAATGGAAGCATGTGAGAAAGAAAGAGAAATCAGAACTAAAACCATGCTTTTAGCTGGGCAATAGCGCGTATACTGCATAATAGCAGCAGAGCCTTTATCGGGGCTGATGCAAAATGCCTTGAAAGCCTGCTAAATCTCAGTGCATGCTAGGGTTTGAGATATTGAGACTTGTCTGACAAGCTAGGAGCTCACAGACATGCTGTTTGCAGCCTGTGTTTGTACATTGTGCATCGGGTATGATAAAATGCATTTTCCTGTGATGTACATAGGAAATGTTCTAGATGTAGGGAGCAGGTATGTTGAGGACTGCTTTGCCTCCCTAAAGGCGTTCATTTTACTGAGCTCTGTGACAAAAAATGTGACACCAGATTTTATGGCACTTACTGGATTTTCTCACTGATGCTGTTTCACATACAGTGTCTTGTAAAGGCTTGTCTTCTTGCTATCTGCTGAAGACCAGTTTGGGCACCACCACAGATGTAGGCTTGGACCAGCTTTAATGTGGAAATGCCCTGAATAGCTTTCCTAAGCACCACCCTGTCTCCTTACGATAGTGCTGCTTGACTACACCTCTTCTTTCACCCCCCAAGATCATGTGAAGGCAGCACAGGGTCACACTGGACCGAATGTTAATTTTATGTAGGGACGCTAAGGCTGAGCCTGATGTGGGTCCCCAGGTGAAACTTCTGTTATACTGGAAACTGCCACTGCTACAAGGAGCATTAGGCAAGTCAAGACAAGCTACCCTGTAAGTCATCAAAAACAGGGGAGTTTTTGATATGCAGGACGGAGAAATATGGGCAACAGAAACACAAAACCCAGGATGGTTTGATGGGGATGATGCTTTTTCCCTAGCGTAGCTCCAGTGAAACAGGTCACAAAATTCATAGCATCGTCCTGGCACCACTTTGAGGGAATGGTGAAACCAACATTACTCTCTAGTGCTGAAGTCCATCCAGCCGAGAGCTTTAAAATTCATAGAATCACAGAATGGTTTGGGTTGGAAAGGCCCTTAAGATCATCTAATTCCAACCCCCCTGCCATGGGCACCTCACACTAAACCATGTCACCTAAGGCTCTGTCCAACCCGGCCTTGAAAACTGCCAGGGATGGAGCATTCACAACTTCCCTGGGCAACCCATTCCAGTGCCTCACCACCCTCACAGTAAAGAAC
>WYDI02036721.1:0-22675 GCA_009867235.2 Psittacus erithacus | reverse complement strand
CCAACCTGGCCTTGAACACCACCAGGGATGGAGCATTCACAACTTCCCTGGGCAACCCATTCCAGTGCCTCACCTCCTTTACTGTAAAGAGCTTCCTCCTATATCCAGTCTAAACTTCCCCTGTTTAAGTTTGAACCCATTACCCCTTGTCCTATCACTATAGACCCTAATGAAGAGTCTCTCCTCAGCATCCTTATAGGCCCTCTTCAAATACTGGAAGGCTGCTATGAGGGCTCCATGTTCAGGAGGTGACTGAAGGAAGGATGTTTTGTAAAGATGCATTAAAAACTATAAGCAGCATTTTAAAAAATACTTTCCTAGTGCATACATTTAAAAATACATGGTACTAAAAGGGAGATGTTAACAATCATTAGATTGATCAAAGCCTGAGGAGAGGGAACAGAAGCATTAAATACTGAAAGTAGAAACATCAGTTATGAAGAGACAAGGTCCAAATCTCTAAAGAGTATGTGACAAAAAAAACCCCAACCAAACAGGCTGAATGAGTTTATAGGTAAGCTGAGAAACTAAAAGGAAACCGTTAATTTACAACACATGTGGAATACAGAAGTATATTAAACCCTACATTGTTTTCTGATACCCCAAGGTCCCTCTAAATGACATTGAGTCAGACCATTATGCCAAGCAAAAAGAAGACATTCTATTACGTAATTGAAGGTTTACTGTGATTAAGAATCCTTACCAACAGGTAGTTTGAGCTCCAAAAAATACAGATAAAATACAACTTGAAAACAGGCTATAGAAAAAGCAAGCCAGTGTCAAGAAAGATGGTGGTATTTGCTTTGCTTGTGCAGTGTAATTTGTGTGCAAAACTACCTAAATATATGATTCATTGAAACACAGCTTGTAGCACAATAAATATCAACTCTGGTAACTCAGCCTTTTCAAGGGAGATTGTGCTTTAATGGGCAGTTAATTCCTTTAATCAAATTCATCATGTTCTTTCTATTCAACTGAATGCTTTTAGTATAAACTGGGTTCTCTAGATGCAGTAGCTTGCAGTGAGAAACTGGTTTTAAAACGTACAATTGAGTTCCCCTGATGACATCATCCATGGACCCTGGAGTCCCAGTCCGAGAGTGGCTTGTGTTGATGGGATGCAGGGTACGTGGCTGTGGGTTTCGCCTTCTTGTGGAATGTGACAGAGATGATGTACTGAGCTCTAAGGGACTATTTGACCACACTCTGTTAGAGAGGGTGGAACTGGAACACAGCTGTTTGTCATCCAGATCCCTAACAAAAGAATTACAGAACCGAAAGAGATATGGTCAACATGACTGACACCTATAAAGTACTCATTTACACGTGACATTAACAAGATTACATGTGAATAGAGATGATGTGTTCAATTTGGTTTTTTTTTATGTAATTTATACAAAGTAATCTGCACCCAAATTAGAAAATAATAGGGGATGGAAAAGATAAAAGAAGCCTATCTTTTTTTTCTCCACTGAACTATGAACTTTCTGATTGAAGATCCTCAGATCTGAGCAAATCTCTATCCCATTTTCATCTTTTTCAGGGTGTCAGTGCCAACAGTAATGCCACGGCTATTCACTAAGTGCTAAACCAGCAGCAATCAAACACAAAACCTGTTCTAGAAAGAGACTGTTTCATAGAAGACAAGCAAGTAAACCAAGCAGGACAGCATTTGAGAATTGCTTTCTCCAGTGTAGAAAGTTATCTCTCAGTGTTTCAGGGTGAATCCGTCTCACCATGAGAGTGCTCTACTTTACAGCAGATAATTTATAGTTCTTACAGTGTTTTCTCCACTACAGGCAGATTCCTTTGCTGTAACTGGATCCCCTGTATTACCATCAATCCATTTAGATTATGTTGAGAGCCAGTACTTGACCCTTGAGAGTGATTTACCTGGAAGTTTAAAAAAATAAATAAGTAAATTACAGTTTGCAGAGACATATACACATATTTACAGATTTTGTCCCTGTGTGGAATTTTGGAAGAAAGAAATTAATTTCTTCCATGATATCCAGACATACACTCAGTTACATTACTTCCCCATCTAAGATAGGCATTTTTTCATCCTACTGTTCTTGCAAATGGTAGTGCTTAGAAAATGTATCCTACCATGCTATGTCATACTTAATATTTTCTGATTGAGCTTTTCATTTGCATGGCAGGACCTTCCAACAATGGCTATAATTACAAGCTTTATAAAACTTATTTTCAGTGTATGTTGACATTTTTTGTCAAGAACAGAACTGCAAACTGCTTTCGTGGAATACAGACTGATCTGGAAAAATGTCAAATTCCACCCACTGTTAACAATAGCAGATAGAAAATACCAGGGCTTTAATTTCTCCAGCATACATACTTGAGGTGTTTTTCTCCTCTTTTTGCTTTTGCGGTCACATCTGGGTTTTGAGCACTACACATAAAGTAAGGGGAACATGAGAAAAAGGCAGGGAGTAGAGATAAAGGAGAAAAATAAAAAGGAAAGAGCTGAATTAAAATGGAATAACAGATAACACTTTGGCGCTCACCACTCTAGGAGCAGATAATCTAAAATAGGTAATATAGTCAAATTCAGTGTCTGAGGAAAAAAAAAAAACACCTGTTTTACAACTGTAGTGGGATTTGCTCTTTATTGCCTGATGAGTTAAAGCTAGTGAGAATGGGATCTCAATCATGCAATCCTCAATCTCACAATTTAGATCAAATATTATTAAAATGTAGAAAGAAGTACATCACTAATGAACAGTCAGCATAGTTCTCCAATACATAACCAAGTTTTAAAGAGAAAAGTAGGAGTTAAAATATTGCAACTGAGAAATAACAGAACTTAAGTGTTGGAAAGGACAGTCAGCATTCACACAAAATCCAAACTAGTTATGTATTTAAACAGTCTCTCAATGTACTCGAATCTATTTGTTTAGGTAGCACTGTATCGATTCATCCCTACACAAAACAGTTGGCTAAAAATACTTACCAGATTTGATGTCACTGAGGGCATTTTAGTTTGTGGCACACAAGGTAACAACACTGGCAGAGGATCAAACTGCAAAGGACTTCCAGCATCTGCTCTGATTGTTTCTACTGCTACTATATTTTTCTCTTCATCTATGCAAAGCAATAGACAATTCATGTCAATACAGACTGGCATTGCTGGTTGTGGACCATGCTATTTTTGTAAAGAGAGTCCTCTCAGATGGTAAGCTCTGTTAAATCTTTTGAAGGCATGTCTCACACTGTTAGCAAAATACACCACATACACCCCCCCCAAGAGATTATTCCCAAATAAATCTCTCTCTCATTACATTCTTGCAAAATTAAAACCTGAAATCTCCCTCTGGATCTTCAGCTTAACTGTGATGCTTACCAGAGGCTGACCAGTGTCTGCAGATTAATTCTTCCATGCAGTTTAGGACTTCACTCCACACATCATCAAACACAAATGTAAGCACAGAATCCTTCATACAGGCATATGGAGAGATAGGAGGAAATCCCAGTTTTCGTCTACCAGAGGACAGTCCCTTTCTCTTCTCATGCAACTCCTCCTCCCTGTAAAAACATAAGCATTACCTGTACCATAAACATATCTTCTTTGTCCTACGTTGTTGCATTTATTTAATAGGATTAAAACATCAGCTAATGCCGCATTTCTGTTCCATTTTCTCTTAATCTGAAATAGGTGAAGAAAGCTGGCCAAACAGCTTGAAGACATTATTTCAGAAGTTTTTGTATTTATCACACAGTATTATTTTCTGAGAGCAGTATCAAGTAACAGTCTAAAAGTGAAAGAAGCAAGCTTTTGTACATCAGGCACTTGAACTTTCATTTTTTCCAGAATCTACCACTGACCAAAATAAGAAATGACAGAGACAATCACCTCATTACAGCACACCTTGTTTTCCCCACACAGTATCACTATAAATGATACCTCATGAACAATAAATTAGTTACCAAGGAGATCAAAGTTCCATTTAAAAATAATTACCAAAAAATTTAGATATATTTTTAGATATATAGATATAATGTAAATCTGTATATATCTATTTATATCTAAATAGAAAAACAAAATTAAATATTTATAAAAAATAAACATCAATAGTTCAAGTGATATTTGTTTATTTGTCAGGCTTCATTCAGTTTTAGACAATTAGATGTAATCAACAGAGGGAAGAAAAAACAATACACAGCAGCATGTGGCCTCTGCTGCACTCTTCCACAATGCAAGAGGTATTCTGAAGTGTGAAACTTGGAAGACAACTGCACAAAAAATGTTAGTTCATCAGCCAAAAGAAACCTTGTAGAAGAGAGAAAATACTGATGCAGGTACATTCATTATGGCTTTCCTGTATATTCCCTAAATTAGTACTTACCATCCAAAAACTACAAGGCTGGGGGAAAAAAACAAACAAACAAACAAAAAACCTAAGGAGATGCTACTAGAAAAAGCTATAATACTTCCACTGTTGTTTCACAGAGACAGTAATATTGTTTGCTGCAGCAGTGTACATCTGGCCTGGTAAAAGCATGCCACCTACCAACCTGAATCTCATGGTCCATGAAGTTAAGCAGCTCTCTTTATTAAAACCAATTAAGCAGTTGGCAACTGACAGTACCACCCAGAGTCCTTACCCAGGCCATATGTTCATATTGTTAGGTTGAATGAAGTAAAGGGCAAAAAGAATACTCTTTATACTACCTTTAATCCTTTCTTAAGATAAAAATAGTGGTAATTTTTTCTTGGCAAGCATCAAATCCACTCCAATTCTTAATTTACCACTGAAAATCTGGAAAGGTAAAATTCCAACCAAAATGCCAGTACAAAACCAAAGTAGCACACTGCTAGTGCGTAACAAACAGCAATGAATTTGACTTAGTATAAAAAATAAATGGCATTTAAATAAGTTTTATTAAATATGCAGATACAGAGCAGGCTATTAGATATGATGGAATGAACTATTTAAACCAGGCACAAAAATTGCTAGTATGAAAAACTACCAAAAAAAAAAATCTGAAAAATAATTTAGCAAAATAAATTGCTCTAGGAAATGGACTGGGAGAATTCCCAGTGCCCAAGCATCCTACCTCAGGCCTTTGAAGTTCTCTAGGGAAAAGATATAAAAAATAAATTCATCAAATTGATCAGCTCTGAATTTATCAAAAATAAATTTATCAACATCAAAACCAAATATATATATAATATATATACATTTTGTTAATATATATTGTTAATATATATATTAACTGCAGGAACTCCAGGACACTGATAATAGCTGCTGTCTTAATATTCAATACCTACACATCTCTCCGGTCAAATGCTAAATATTCCTCCATTACACCTTCAGAGACAATTACTCCATCTTCACCTTCTTCACTCTCTGGAGAACACAAGGTCGGAGACTTGGAACGGCCAGCTTTTTTGTGAATGGGTGTAACAGAAAGAGGTACCTTCTTGCCAAAAACACTAAATCTGAACAGGTGACAGTATTCAGAAAGCAGAAATTAAAACAAGTTGTTATTCCACTTCAAATAGCAGCATTTTGTGAACTGAGAGACAACATGGTAGTTAAAGCCCAGCAGTATTGAGGCCAACAAATTATGTATTAAAGGAAAAACTTTTCGTTTGGATATTTTTAATTCTTGCCAAGAAACTTGAATCTTTAGGGGAAAAAAAAATAAAAATAAAAGCTAATTAAAAACCATCCTAAAACATTAAATGATAAAAGTACTACTGAACTAGTGCTTTGTGGTTTTTAAGTTCTATATAAATTTAATAGATGATAACAGTAAAACCAGCTACAATACATACATATTTTTAAGAGGTCAGTAGCAGCAAAGGTATTTCTATTTACTGTCCCATTTACTGTAGTTAGCAACAAGCAGTCTTGCTATTTTGAATTCTGTGTTCAAAACTCAGCCTAACAGAAAGGAGTTAGGCTTCACATTTTAAGAAGTTTATCATTGCAGTCTGCTGAGAACGAAATTACCTTCCCACCTTGGTACAGTCTGGGTTAACCACTGGTACTTACTCATTAGAATCTTTTTCTGGTTGTGAACTTATATCTGAGGAACCTAAACTGACAGAAGGTAAACTTGAATACCATCCGTACCCTTCATCTGTGGGGATCACAATCTGCTTCCCCACAACCCTGCCGTGGCAAAAGCAAAGGATAAACACATCAGAAAACACCAACGGTATGATTTTATTGAAGAGTGTGAGAAAACACAGCTGCAAATCCTAAGAATTCTATGTGGTTTTCTTTATGACAGTTAAAAGTGGTTTCAGTTGTTTTTCCAGTACAGATTGCTTTGAGTCAGGTAAACAGATTAAGAAAATGCTGCTTGGCTTTTTATGCTCTGCTAATTGGAAGACTTTTGAATGTGGACAAAACTGTTCCAAGTTCATGTAGCCAAGATTTAAAATGTAAGTTTCTAGACAGCCATAAGGACTGCTGAACTAGGGCAGAAGGATTTTTATATTATTTTAAGCACCTGGCTTTCAGCTCAACCATATATCTTTTCTAAGAGAATTTGGCTATGTTAAGGCCAAATTTTTATTTTTTGCAAATAGCAAAAATCCTCAAGCAAGGAACCAAATGTGGGATAGCAGGATGTTTATTAATGACAATGGCAGGCAGACTACCAAGGTGATCTTTTTATCTCTAGTTATACTATAATACTACAGAATTGCATAAAACCACCCTGTTACTAATGCTGTTTTAAAAGCAATTGCTTCCATCCCTACCTCTAACTGTGATGGTACTAGCATTAGTCTACACAATACCTGAGATGAGGAAAGTTGGATGTCCACTGCTGGCATTCTTCCCGCAGTTCCTCAACCTGCTCATTTTCTTTCTGCTCATAGAGAAGCTCATCAATTTGTCTGAGCATCTGCTCAACTTGCTGTGTGGCAGCTTTATCAAATTCCTAGAAAAGAAAGTTATCCAATAAATACCTAGTGAATAGCATTTGGGGGGGGGTGTTAAATTATTTCCTTTTTTTTATAATTGAAAAAGGCAATTAACTGTTTAAAGTTTAGTAGAACTTTAACCAGTTCTGGTTTTTTTGCACAAAAAGACATTAACTTTAAATAATTTCTCTCCAGTGATGATGTGCAGACTGCTGTTATGACTGATGTTTACACATAAAGCTTTCATTGACACAACAGATTAACTATTAAAACATTTTAAAATATCTGTACTGTTATATTAAAGACATAGCAATTTGCAGAAATCTGAACAAGAAGTATAAAATTCAGCGACATTTTAATGGAATGGAAAATTTGTTGCTTGCGATGTCCACAGACAACAGCAAAGCAGAAACCAATGCAGGACGGTGTGTTACACTGTGAAACTGATAGATAGTCAGGACCTTTGTTACATGTTCTAGAAAATGGGGTCAGTTCCTGGGTAATTCAAATCTAAACAGTTCCATCTTACCTCACAGAAAGCAATAGCATACTTTGTTTGGGCAGACAGAGAATAAAATAATTATTTCTAGATGAAAATGTTTTATGGTCTTACTCTATTTTGAGAAACATGCAAGTGTGCAGAAGTTTGACAAACTCACACCAAGTGTCTGAAAGTCATCCACTCATGTTTGGGATTCCACAATAGCAGCATTTACTATGTTACATTATTTGCATTTTCAAAATGCTAAATGGAAATGCAGAGTATTAATTGAGAAACATAAGCCTGGTATGTTTTGATCTGAGAGGAAGGAATGATGGGGAAGAGGTAAAGAAGATGTTCTTTTATGATTTAGGGAGAGATCCAATCCTCATTTTTATCCTGCAATGTATTTGCAATGGTATTTCAAATGTCTTTCTACTCAGTGTGCTAGATTTGGCTTGAATGATTATATTCTGCTCACATCGTAGCCCCAAGAGAAGGCTGAGCTATCTTCGGTGAAGGCGTCAGCATAACCCTGACTAGCAGACCATGAATTCCCATGATCAGCTGGAGTAACAGAAGGGTAATCCGATTCCTTCCGGATTTCAGACTCCCTGAAATGAACATATTGAGTCAAAAAAAGAAAGAAAAAAACCCAAGAATACACAATGACAAATAAACTTTTCTTTCCATACAGCAGAAAACGTAAGTATATCAGAATAGGTCTTAGCAATACTAAGAGTTTTCATAGGGTAAATACTTCAGAGGCATTTAAGCAAAACCTACAGTACACAAGTAATTATAACAACTGTAACTACTAATAATCCCAATGATACAGGAAGTCTAGAGGTCAAGCAAAGCATAGATTTTCCAAAAATTATCTCAGTTAAGCAGCAGACTATTTCCAGCCTTTGTTCTGCACCAGTCAGGAATTATTTAATACTTTCTCCTTGTTTCTGCCCTAAAATCAGATGACCCAAGCCATTTGTGAGATGGGAACAGCATACAGCTACATGCTTTCTATTACTGCCAAAACAGGAAGGATATGTTCTGCAGTGGTACAGTCCTGGGGTAAAGCCCTAGCCTCCCACCTGTCCTACTTCTGTAAAGATAACTAAACACAAAGGTGCCTGCTCTTGCCATTGTCTCCAGATTCATTTTATGTTATTATGAGTACCTTGAGGTCTTGCCATGATTGTGTGGTGTAGCTGGATGCACCTCAGCTCCTGGTTCTGGCAGTGGGTGATGCCGCAAGGCATGTTTTGGAAGTCCTTGTCTAAATAAAACAGGAAGTGGAACTTGACATTACTTACAGCAACAAACATCTACAGAGGTCCCATAGTGGTTTTTTGTCAGGTTTTTTTCCCCGCTTTTAAGGAATGCACTAATTTGCATAACAGAGCTCATTTATTACTATTAGGCTAATCTTTGTTACCAAAGCTTTAGAATTAAGGTATCAAAACTAACTCTAGGCTAAACATGGAGTTAAAGGGTTTTGCTTAAAAATCAGTGTCTTCCCTTACCCTTGAAATGTTGTGAATTGGTCTACAGTTCTCTAAAAGCAGATACAATGTCATTATCCCTGTAGGCGACTTATAATCAAACTGAACAACAGCAGCCACCAAACTGTCCACAGGCAAGCCAGGAGAAATAGTATTTGCCTTTTGTTTTTGTTTTGAAGTTTATATGTTTAGGAAAGAAGGACAAGAAAAGTCACGGTAGTTGGAGACAGAGAAATATCAGTGCAGGAGCAAAAGTCTTGTCCCAGGTATCGGCTCAAAAAGCCTTAGGTAGAGAAGCTACCTCTCCTGTCATTTCTTTGCTGTTCAGACAAGATGAAAGAATTAAGCATGAACAAGTCATCATGAAAGTAGCGCATTACCGAAACTGTTGTATTTGTTTAAACCTCTCGCTCTCCCCAAAAAACAAAACCCAAGGCGCCTACACTCTCGTAAACTCTTGCGTCAAAAAAGAGAGGACAACACCAAGGATTTAATCGCGTTCTCTCACACTTATATTTTCCAAGCGACGAGTACGCTCCCTGGCCAGGATCGGTGTGTGCACGTTACCGTGGCTGCCCTCACGCCCGGCACCTCCAGAGGCAGCACCGCCGGCAGCAGCCTTGGTACCGCCACCGCACCGCGGTAATGGAACCGGGGGGTCCCGCAACTCCGCGTTAAACTCGGCCCACCCCGGCGTTACCGGCAAGCTGCACCCGCTGCGACACGCTGTAACCGGGGCCTCGACCTGGCAAGGCGCCCGGCTCCCGGGCTGAAGGGCAGTGCAAGGCGGACAGGCCCGAGCGCGACACCAGGCGGGAGCAGGCCCTGGCTGGGGCGGCGGGGGCAGGGACCGCGGGCGGTTCCGCGACGGAAGGAGGCGGCGGCGACTCACATCTCCAGAGCGCCAAGGGGCACCGGTTTCCGCGCGTATCGCGAGATCATCCTCAGCGACGCCGCGACGCCGCTGGCCACCGCCGGCCCGCCGCCGCCATGACCGCGCTCCGCCCCTGGGGAGGCGGAGCGGTGCGTTACTGCCGCGCTCCCCCTGCTCTGTGCGGCGCGGCCGGGTTTGGTTTGCTGTCATGGAGGCGATCGGGCAGGCCGCGGTGGCGGAGGATGCCGTGCGCTACTGCCTCTTTGCGGCCACGGGGTCGGGCGGCGAGGCGCTGCTGCGCCGCTGCGCCGAGGGCGTCGCGGTGCGGTTCGCGCCGCTCCTGGCCGCTTACATCTGGCAGCGACAGCCTTTTCGTTTGCGCTACGTGCCGCCGCGGGGTGAGCCTTGGGGAACGGGGGGTGAGGGGAGCCAGGGAAGCGGGACGTGTGAGGGAACCCGTTGGGGCCTGAACCGCCTTTCTTCGCCCCTGGCCAGGCGAGACCCCGGCGCACCTCGGCGGCACCACGCTGTTCGGGGATAACGTGGAGGATGAGTGGTTCATCGTCTACCTCGTCCGGGAGATCACCAGGGTGTTCCCGGGGCTGGCCGCCAGGTAATGGCCCCTACCGCCGCCGCGGGCCCCGTGAGGTGCCCGGCGGTTGGGGCAGGGGGTTCGAAGGGACTTTCTGACGGCCTGACGGGAGGTCGTGTTTTAACGTTAAAATAAAAAGCAGACATGGATTTGGAAGCGCGTGTTAATTGTGCTGTGTGGGACTTTCGCTGGTAAGAAACCGATTTCTGCTTGGCCAGGATCGATGACAACGATGGGGAGTTTCTCTTGATAGAAGCAGCCGATTTTCTCCCAGAGTGGCTGAATCCTGAGAACAGTGACAACAGGGTGAGTAAAACTTACGTACCTATTGCGAAGTGGCTGACAGTGTGTCTTTGCCAGTTGGAGTTTTCTCTTGCGCTTCTATGTAGCCAAGTGGTCTGACTGCCACTGAAAATCCAAACTGCTGTCTGTCCCTTAGTAGTGAAGAAACTTCTGCTCAAGGCTCAAGACTTGTTTTAATTAACAACATAGGTTTTTTTCAGCACAGTCTGTTTTTATTCCGGTTTTAATGAGCTGCATTTGCTTGCTGTGGGTGTTGAATGAGAGGCCTAACCACTGGAAATGTCTGATACTCGATTTATCTGTGTGCTCTTGCAGAATGCTATGTAGAGTAAGTCTGAGAAACTGCTGTAGGGATACCTGGAAATTGTTGCAGATATCAGGTTTTTCTTCTGGAATTGGTTTGTTGATGAAAGAAAGGAGGAGAAATTTCTTATACTAATATGTTTTTATGCTAACAGCAAATGTTCATCTGGAGACTGCAGACCTGCCTGTTAGGCTGTGAATCTGTCTTGTTCAGCTGGATCTGACTCTATTAATTAATTGTTTAATTAATTGTGACTCTGCATAATTAATTCTTTAAGAGTTGTCCTATAATGAAGAGCTGACTGAACTTTTTAAAACTTGCTACTCGTGGTGGCAAACATGAAGGCAGTGAAGCTGTCATGCTATTGATTGATCTGTAAAATCAATAAGTTTGACCAGCTTTCCATTTTCTAAGTTATTCGAGTGCAAGGAAAGCTTGGATAAGACAGAAACTATGAAATGTATTTGGCAGTGTAGTACAAACCTACAGTACTGCACTGAGGAGCCCTCTTGGATCCGCCTGAACTTTCTAGCTCTGCTATAGCCACTTGGGTTTTTTCTACCATACTCTTGAATGCTCAAGCATGAGGCTTTGCTGTCCTCGGAGTGGGGAATGCTGGAGTGTTGCTGACTCTGTGGGGAGACAAACTGACTGGCATAACTCCATGAGTGGACTTCTTCACCTGGAGGTTGCAGCCAGATCACCTTGCTGTGGGTGATTGCTAGAAGCTGTGTCACTGAGTTTCTTGGCAATGGATTTTAATGGGAAGAACTTAATTTTTCATTAGCAAATATTCTGAGGTTTTTTGGTTTAGATTTTGGTTTTTTTCCTGCCAGAAGACTCTTAAAAGGGGTGGAACACAAAGCAAAAATGAGTTTCAAGCCTGTAGATGGACTATCAGGACCATATTTTCCTTCCATTTAATGGAATGGGTAGAGTGAGGGAGTTGACAATGTTACATTCAGTTCTTGGGATCAGGATCCAACAGAGTTCATATGTAGTTCCTGAAATAATAAAATGTGCTGTGTTTAAACAATTGCGTTCATATATTAAATTATTTTCTCCATTCCTTAGTGTGTGAGTGTTCTTGCCCTGTCTGATGAGAGTGTTACTATCTGCCAGGTATTCTTTTACAAAGGAGAACTGCACATCATTCCACTGACAGAAAGTCAGGAGAAGGAATACAACCCATCTGCTGCCAATCTGACAATCTCGCAGGCGTTAACACTGTTATCCAACCATTCGGAGGAGTTCCTGGCTGCAGAACCCATTAGAACAGCAGTGTATAAACGCATCAGTGGGTATGTGGGTGTTTTATTTTGGTCTTCTGCGCCAGTAAGTTTTGATTCTGGGTTGTCTGGTGTACTTTCTTGTATTAAATGTTTTTCTGTTAGATGTGATAAAGTTTCTTCCTTTTCAGAAGCCACCAGCTGGAGTTTTTTTGGTGGCATTCTTCTAAAGAGGGGAACCACTGTCCTGTAGACTGTGCTGTGATCTGGGGGCTTTGAAAGCGGTTCATTGCTATGATGTCACACCTGACAATGACGAGTTATTTCTTCCTTCACATCCTTCTTGAACTGAATAATCTGAAAAGTTTTATGAGCCTTTAGGAGCTATTGTGGTGGGAGGGAGGAGGACTGCGAACTAAAATGTAGAACCAGCACACTTTTCAGAGTGTCAGCTTGTCACAGTTCAGCATTGTATGTTATTTTTTGCAAGGATTTGGCAGTGTGAGCCAGGTGACTTCTACACTTGGTGCAGTGAAGGGTACTGTATAGATGGACATGTAGTCAAGTTCACAGTGATTCATTTTACTGCTGTGGGAATTAAATTTAATTAGCTATTTATATTTGTATATATATGTATATACAAGCAGACATTCCAGGTGTTAGGTTAGCTGAGCTATAAATTTAGTTTAGAATGATTTTCTGGCACTTGGCCCATAATACAGATTAATACTAAAGCGAAAAAGGGAATAATAATTTATAAAGGAGTGGTTTGGCCTTGCAATACACTTAATACGCTATGTTGCTATTGTATGATACAGGTATCCTGAGAAAATTCAGGCCTCGTTTCACCGAGCCCACTGCTACCTTCCAGCAGGCATTGTGGCAGTGCTGAGGCAGCGCCCTTCCTTGGTGGCTGCAGCAGTCCAGGCCTTTTACCTGCGAGATCCTGTGGATTTACGAGCATGTCGCTCTTTTAAGACTTTTCGTCCAGAGGAGCGTGTGATGACCGTAGTAAGTGATCTTTCTAATGCAGCTTGTCATTTAATTAGGTTCTGTAGCTGACAGAAGTTCTGTGGTCAAGTGATATAAATATATAGATTTAATTTTTGAAATAGTGCATTTTCTGATTTTTTTTCTTTTGATGCTAGACCTGAATTTCTAGTTCATGACGCTAATAGCTTTTCTGCCTTCAGATTGACATGGCTAATCATGAGGTAAGTGTTTCCGAAATCAGAGCTTCCTGCTGGTAGTTCCTCTGCTGAGATGCTTGCTAGGTAAATTGACCTAGTTCTGTGATCAGAGCAATTTGACAGCACTGCCAGCCAACATAGGGAGTTGCTCCTACTGCCCCTAGCTGTTTATTCTGAGGCTTTTAACTTTCTCAGCTGTGCTTACACAGCCTTGTGAAAGCTATTTTATGAAGTGCTTTATGAGCGTTGTCCAAGCAGTGTCGTATCAGGTAAGTTTGGATTACAGACTAATACCCCTAGACTCCTGAAAATAAGAGTTGGAGTCAAATTTTAGACTTCTGGACTGTTGAAATCTCAGTTTTGCTTTTGTCAGTTTAGGACAGTACTTGCCTTTTTAAAAATATGCTTTGTTGGCAAGAATACTGAGGGCTTTTTCTTAGGTATTTCTGATATATGCATGAAGTCTATTCAGGTATGTCAAGTTGGAACATACTTGTGAGATCTGAAAAGCAGCAATCTTAGGTGAATGCATCTAAGATGTATTTTAACTGCAGCCTGAGGTATCATCTGTAATATGGGTGCTCTAAGCAAAATTAGATTAGAGTGGTGGGAAGTTAACACTTGTACACAACATAGTTACACTGCAGTGGGTGTTTTTCCTTTTCTCTGTCTTTTTCAGGTTACTTTCACAAAGTGTTTATATGCACAACTGGTGCAGCAGAAGTTTGTTCCAGATAGACGCAGTGGATACACACTGCCCCTCCCATCTCACCCTCAATTCAAAGCCTATGAAGTGGGCATGAAACTGGTAATTATTTTTTCATGTGTTTTGTGCTTAGTCTTTAGTTTGTTTTGTTTACCTATGCTTAAGAAATGACTTTTTGCTTGTACGTTGACTGCTTGTTCAGAAAAATGTGAGCAAATTCACAGCTACCATTTTTCTGGAAGTACAGAATCATAGGAGTTTTCTTTTATAGAATAGCGTACTCTTAAACTTCCATAGATTATAAATACAGGTAAAACCTTCATGCTTAAGGAGTAGCTTGTGCACTATAGATCTGTCTTCTGCGTTGCTTTGCCAATGTAGGGAAACTTTGCAAAATGAAAATGATCCATTATTGCTGCAGAAAGACAGATTCTGATTTCTAAAACAAACACTACTGCCTGACATATAATTGGAATTGGCATCTGATTCTCAAATGTCAGCATCAGGAGTGCAACGATGGTCAGGTTTTTATGCAGTCATTTAAAGATACACTTAAATTTGTCACATCTTAAGAACATTTTGTTGCATTTCTTGTGCAGGCTCATGGGTTTGAAATTTTGTGCTCCAAGTGCAATAAAGTATCTCCTGATTCTAAGAGAAATGTGTTGAGCGGTCCTCTGTGGGAGCGATTCCTCAGCAGCCTCAAGGAAAAAAATTATTTCAAGGTGAAGTTGTGTGTGTCTTTTAAACATTCTGGGAAAAACATGGCTTAGCTTTTGAACTTGTGTTAGTAGTTACAGCAGGGAAAGAAATCTAATGCTTCTTTCTATGGAAAATGAATGAATGACTTTAACGGAGATACGTGCAGTTTGTTCCCCCTTGAAATTAAATAATTTCTTCTTGAAATAAGGAAAAAGCAGGATTCGGGGATGAATTTGTTCTTCTAAAGAAGGGGTAGGTACTTGAATAAAGGAAACCACAATACGGTTTTCTGTCATTATAAATGTTTTCACTGTTCTGCCTCTGGAATTAAATATTCTTAAAGGTCTGTACTTAACTTCCATAGTCCCATTTTGGACCTTGTAAGTGTATTTTTTTGTTCATGGTTGGGTTTTTTTATTTTGTTTTGGTTCAAAGATGCCTTTGACTACATGTTTAACGTTTATAAATTGAACATAAATTGCTTATTTGAAGATTATGAAATTTGACGATTCTATTGGCATGTTTACGTTAATATCTTTTAAACATAGGAAAAGGGCAATATTCTTACAGTACTGCAATGCCAGTTTCGTGGGTAATTCCTAAACAACAACAGATTTATTCACAATTCCTGTACAGTTGTAACATGGGCATGGTAAATCTGCCCTCCTCTGGGAATCATAGTAGTCTTTGATTGTTTTTAGTGTATACTGTATGATATTGCAGTATAAGACTTCAGTTCATATTTGACTGTGAAAATACTTTATGCCCATTCTCTATATTCTGTTCCAAGTACACATGGCAAAGCTGTATTACTTGTTTGATTTTTCTTAGCACTAAATTTCTTTGTGACAAATTGTCATTGTTATGAAGCTTCCTTGTGAAAAGGAAGGGAAGGGAGAATTTTTTGGATTCATACTTGTGATTTGCATTAAACAGGGACAAATGGAAGGATCTGCTAAGTACCTGGAACTGTTGCATATGGCAGAAGATTACTTCCAGCAATCTGTTACCAAGCCAGAAAGGTAAGAGCTACTTGAAAATCATGAGTAATCATACACAAATACTTTTTTAATACTTATTACAAATAGCTGGAACTCTTTTCTTCATTGCACACTTAACACAGGTGCTAGGGCACATGGGTATTAGTTCCTTAAGAACACTCTCTACTAGGAGAAGTTATTGCTTGAGTAACTATTTATCTTGTTTTTGTAAAATGCTAAGCTATTCCAAGTGGGTTAAGAAGTGGCTGAAAAGCATCATTTGGTTGGTTGGCTGTAGGAAGTGTTTAAACATTTCATTGAAAAGCAATCCCAGTGAATAATAAATATGGAGTAGTCTGTCTTCTTTACTCAAGACAGGCAGCTGGCTGTACATTTCTCCAAAAGATCAAATCCAAAAAATAATTAATTACAAAAATATCTGAGGGTTTGCCAGCTCATAATATCTTGACTGTTAGTTGCTTGAATTTCCAGTCTGTGCTGTTAGGCAATCCTAATGTTTACTAAGATAAAATAAATACAAAGAACAAGGGAAACATAAGAAATAGGCTTTGGAACCATCAACAGTGACTTATAATAATTTACTCTGTCTTGTTTTGGCTGATGCTGTTTGTGCACTATTCTGGTACTTCCCACAAATTCACTTATCTTTTGATGTATTTGCACAGCAGGAATAAGGGGGAATTTGAGTGTATGATGCCATTGGCACTGTAATGCTAGTAAAAATCCATTTCAGTAAACTGATTTTTTTCCTTCTAGCTGTGTTGAAGTGAGCCCAGGTGATGAAATCCTGACATTGCTACAGACAACCACCATTGATTTGAAGGAATTGGAGAGAGAAGCAGCCTGTCTTCCTCCAGAGGATGGTGAGCATAATGGGGGTAGGACTATTCCAATCACAAATCATTATTTGGAGGGGGAGAGGATGGTTGTTCACAGCAGTGTACCAGTCTTTGTATCTGCTTAGTTTGTCTCCTATCCTGTGACTGCTACCCATGGCCTGTCATTTAAGATTGAGGCAACCATTTCATTGTATAAGCCACAAAGCTTGGGGCTGTGAATTGGCAAGATACATAATCCAGTTTCTGGTTTGATATCACTAGTTCAGTAGCACCATGCACACTTACACCAGAGCAAGTACTTTCTGTCAGCTGTCTACCACACAGAAAGTATTTAAACATTTTGTAATAATAAGCCAATTCCAATACTGACAATACAAAGTTAATTACTGTCTTGTCTACTCTGATGGCCAATGTAAGGCCAGCATAAACTTCCTATAATAGATTCCTTTTTCACTCATTTGACAGAAATGTAGTTGTTGCCAGTATGCACTGCAGGTCACATCTACATTTCTGAATGATGCACACAAATCCACATTTAGTGTTAATGATCATAGTTGAAGTGTGACTAGAACAATATCTGCTAGTTTAAGCTACATGTAAAATGGAGTTTCAGAGTAGTAAAATCAAATCTGAACTCTCTTCTGCTCAGCCTCTCACTGCCTTGTACCCTGTGTTATCTGGTGTCACTGTGAAAATATAATAGTGTGGAAATAAGCTATCAAATGTTAGCAGTACTTTCAACTACCTGGATTGGGCTTTGTGGGTTAACAGACTTGTGCAGAATAACATATAATGTCCTGTTTTCTTTCAGATGACAGCTGGCTGGAGCTTACACCAGATGATCTAGATCAGATGCTGAAGAAGGCAGGAAGTGAGTCCATTCAGTCCTCAAATGAGGAAGAGCAGAAATATGACTTGGAAACAGTTGCTGAAAGTATGAAGGCTTTTGTATCCAAAGTCTCAACACATGAAGGAGCAGAAATGCCATGGTAGTAGTATTTTTAAGTTTGGTGTCCGGTGTAGAACGTGTTTGTATTCTGCTGCAGCTTTTTTGTTGATTTTGTAATGCAGAGAATTCTACTTAGCAGAGGCCTGAAACAAACCCATGTTAGTGGTGAACATGTAGTTGCGTTTAAACCAACTTGGTGATCACTCAGACACTGGTACAGGTAAAAATGCTGGAAGTTGTGCTATTTCAGCTGTACTGGGCCTGGTTTTGCATTACTGAAGTACATAATGTACACCTAGAAACAGGAGAAAAGAATCTGTGTGGATCTCTGTCATTGCTAATAGTGGAAGAAAAGTGGTAACTGAAGATATTTAACTATTTGGACAACAGCAGAATGCCAGTAGATTAATTGTTGCACTTAAGAAAGTTTGTGTGAATGTTGTGTGAACAAGTCTTTAATTTAAAAAACCAAAGTGTCAGTAGTGTATTGTCCAGGTTCTTTTTAATAGATTTAATATTGAGTAAATAATGCTGTGTAAGCTGTAGTAAGCATGTAAGGGTCTACTTTTAGCTGTTGGATCCTTTTTAATTAGTGTTAGTGTTTAACTAATTAGTGTTTAATTAGTGGCTAAGTTATCATGTACTTTTTTTTCAGTTATTTAAAGAAAAAAAACCTACAAACAACAAACCTGCACAAGTCACCGAGCCTTGAAAGAGACCAGAATGAAGCTTTTAGTGTTCTTTCTAGGCAGGAAACTTCAAGATATTCTCAGCTTTTTAAATCTTTGTCTAAGGTTCCAGAAGGATTCAGGCATACTTGGTTTGATTGTCTTCAGTGCAGTATTTGTTTGACCATGACAGATAATTAAAGTTGTTGGTTTTATTTTCCTTTTATTCCCTTGGAATTCTTCCACTTGCTCTTTCATTTCTGATTCATAGAGGCCTCAGACTTGTAAGCACTTCCAAGACCATCAGTTCAAATACTCCAACTTTAATCTAGGCTTGAGAAAAATCAGTATGCCATATGGCTTATGCCTGTGTGGGGCTTATGCAAGCAGAAAAACTTTACTTATTTAAAAGTGGTTTTATATTTCAGGTCATCTGATGATTCCCATGTTACCTTTGACGTAGATTCTTTCACAAAAGCATTAGACAGAATTTTAGGTGAGATTTACTTCTTTTTTTTTTTTTTTTTTTTAATCTATCAAATTATCTCATGGTTACTCAGCTTCCCTGAGTCTTCTCATCATCCATGGGCGCTGTGTTGATTTGCTTGATATCTGTACTAACACAAAATAATACATAGGGGCAGATTCAGAAGAGCTGGATTCTGATGATCTGGATGAAGAGGAGGAGTTTGATTTCTCAGATGAGGATGACGAAGACTTCGATGCTGAAAATCAAAGGCCTGACCAGGAGGTATCACCTAGTGAACTTATAGGCAGTCTCAAATCATACATGAATGAGATGGACCGTGAATTGGCACATACCAATGTTGGTAAAAGTTTCACCACCCAAAAGAAAGGGGTAAGTTTGCTTTGAGTTTTAGTTTGTAGCATAATAGTTTTGAGAGCTTTAGTAGAAAATACACTAAAAGTGGTCATTCTGAGTAATGAGATCAGAAACTTCTGTTTTCTGATCATGTGTGAACTAATTACTTAAAAAGTAATCCCATGTCTAAGAACAATGTGCTGCAGTTGCACCATGGGTTTTTTTGTTGGTTTTTTGTTTTTTGTCTAAGTTTTAACTTGCACATTGTTTCCAAAACTTAGTTTAATTTCCCTGGTTTACTCCGGTTTAGTAGTAAGGCAGACAGCAGCAGCTTGACTTCTTGTGTTCCTGTAGTTCCTCAGATCCCATAGGAAGCTGAACCCAGACTCAGTAACCCTTTCCATCCTTCTCTTGGAACTTTATATAATGGCAGGTGATGATTTTTAACTGGCATGAGCATTTGGTGACTAAATTCCTGTCTATCAAGACAGTGTGGAATGTACTAAACTTTGTTGGCTGCAGAACTGTTTCCTTGTGTCATTTCTCTTTTGGGGGCTTGTTTGTTGGGTTTGTTTTTTTTTTTGTTGTTTGTTTGTTTGGGTTTTTTACTGTTTATACAATTTGATAAACTTTCTCTTTATCCTCACTATAGGCAAGTTCTGTTAAAGCAGCTACATCTGAAAGTGCTGGTCATGATTCTGGAGCTGAAGATACTGAATTGACACCAGTTGATGTGGATATGAACCTAGTAGCTAACTTGCTTGAATCCTATAGTGCTCAGTCTGGACTGGCAGGCCCCACCTCTAACATTTTACAGAGCATGGGCGTGTATTTACCTGAAAATGTAGATCATACTGGCTCTGTGGAGCAACAGAATAAAAGACTGTCTTAATTCACAAGACATGGCTGTTTGAGAAATGAGCACAGAAGGACTAGCAGTGTTTGGAAGAAGAGGCAAAAGGTTTGAATTTAAAGCATTTTATGAATTAGTTATGTGTGACTCGAAAGGTGAAAAGTGAACTTATCTGCAAAAGCCATCTGGATACTATTTTGGACAGGAAGATTTTAAAGGTGCTAATGTTTTCAGAAAACTGAAAAATGATGGTGTGACTTGAATTAAACTTTTATTACAAATTCCATCTTCAGTTTTTCAAATTTGTGTTCCAATTTGGCATATTTCTAGAATGTCCTTTTACCTGTTACTACATGGTTTCAATATCAGGAAAGCACTTCATGTTCTGAAAAAACTGCTGCCTTCAGGGGGAGATGGAGGAATATCATCTTATAGGAACAGTGTTCTCGTGTGGATTTGGGAATGTTGGTTAAAAGTTCAGCAGACGCTTAATTGTTTTTCCAGAAGTACAGTGCTTCATTGTAAGAACTTCTGATAATTACTGAAAGAGTCTGTTCTGTATTAACCAGGAGGATTTGAAGAGTAATTGGATTGAATATGTAAATATTGGCTATAAGTATTTTTGAAGTTATTTAAATAAAAGCAGAAATATAACGTGATTACTGGAGATTTATTTTTTTCTTTGAAGGTATACATGGCTTCCTCAGTGCAGTATCAGAAGTTCTTGGAGTTAAAGTATTTTCATCACTGGGCATTTTTTGCAGTTCCATTATTGCTGAATGTTGGTATCGTGCCAGCAGTAGCTGTATGTGAGCCCAGTCTGAACAGTTTTGTTTTGTTTTTCAGTGAAAATGTAGCTAGAAGGTGTTCAGCATGATGCTGTCACATGGAATGAAAAGTTTATTCTAGATAGTAGGATTTAGCTTTAACAAGATAAATTTGGAATAAAATATGTAGAAATTCTTGATTTGCAGGTAGCAAGAATGCAGTCCTGCCAGATCTGGATTGGTTTCTACCAGATTCTGAATTGGTTTTTCTTTATTTTTATTTCCACACAACAATAAATTGTCTTAACTGGTAGAAGAGAAGCTTACTGGTTGAGTTCTTTGGGGGTTGATTGGTTGGTTCTTCGAACATATTCAGAAAAATAGCATTCAATGATACAAAAGCCTGATTGATCCTGAATGTGCACCTAATTGCTTTTAAAGGACACTATCATTGTTGCTAGTTTTAAGATTCAGAGTTCATTTAGTTGGAGTATTTATTTTAATTTTTTTGCATGTTAAGTGTTGGCATTATTTTAGCTGACAAAGGAGAACGTAGCAAAAATTTTTTCCATATAGGACTTGGACACTTGTTGAGTGATGAGTTTAAGTATCATCTGAAATTGTGCCAACTAAGTTTGACCAATACGTAGAAGATTCTTTGAAAGTCTCACACTGGCATGTTTCATTGAAATTAGTGAGACCTTAACAAGGTACAATGAATGCTTGCTTGCTGACTTCCCTACTGAGCTATGCTCAGGGGTTGTTGGTGTGGGGTTTTGGCTGGTTTGTTGTTTTTTATTCCCAAATTGATGTTTGTTTTCTCAAATGACAAATAGCTGGTAAAATGCTACAGTACAATGTCATGTATTGGAGATTCTGTATGTGAATGCGTGGAATTAATGTTGCTGAAGGGTATGATGGCTATGCTCTCTCCAGATTTGTCCTCCATCAGTGTATACGTCACTTTATCAACAGTTTAGGGAGAATACTGGCACGTTGGACAGGGATTAGAGGTAGACAAGAGTTAGGATGTTGTTGTGGTTTAAGGCCTGCCACACAGCCCCCTCACTGCTGCCCCCCCCCCCCCTTCCTAAAAGCCTACAGCACCCAGGATTCCCAGGCGATCTCCCATCCAAGTACTAACTGAGCCTGACCCTGCTTAGCTTCCAAGATCAGATGAGACTGGGCGTTTTCAGGGTGGTGGGGCATGAAGGGCTGTGCCCAACGTGGGCTCTGGGCTTTAGGATAATGAAGGCCAGTCCCCGAGGTCTCCAAAATATATGGATAACTCTTTACTTCCTCAAGCAGTCCTAAAGGAAATGAAATGCCAAGTGGGAGAACTGATGTGAATTTAAGAGCGAGCCCAGTGTAAATGCTAACAGGTATTACCCTGAGAGTATCTACTGCTTTTGCTGCTGCAGAAAGAACGACACACAGCTCTGATAACTTGTATCCTGGTGAGTCCTGCCAGGCTGTGCCTGGATCCAGGGAGATTGCTGCATTTCCTGATGGTTTAAGGAGGAAAACAGATAATGTAAAAATGTGGGAGGTGCAAACAAATCCTGTTTTCTAATAAGAATAACTCAATTGTATGCTGTTGCCTGCTACATAATATTTTTATAGCCCACCAACTAGATGTCTTCAGGTCACCAGTGACTGGCCCTGACTTCTTTCTGACCATCATCCCAACAAAGAATGAATTTTGATGAAACCAGACGAGTTCTGTGGTAAAGGAACAATCAGCATCAGCAGGCAACTATCCAACACTGCACACAGCCTCTCCTGCCCTGAAAGACTGTTACAAGAGATGGAACCCAACATCATGGATGGGATGGACTCAGCAGCTTAATAGGGATCAGTCTATGCACTAGGAAATAGTCTGTGTGTGTGGATGTATATATGATGGTATATTGGAAATGTGGGATCTGAGCATGATGTGAATGGTATGGAATAAGGGGTGGATACTGTCCTGGGTTCAGCAGTAGCAGTCA
>WYDI02036719.1:0-36747 GCA_009867235.2 Psittacus erithacus | reverse complement strand
TCACCGCTGTTCCCAGACCAAAATCAAAAACACAGCACTGCACCAGCTACTAAGAAGGAGAAAAATGATTGCTACTGATGAACCCAGGACACACAGATACCTTTTTCTTGAAAACTGAGTATGATACATTGGTAAGATGCTACAGTACACTGTTTACCTTGAGAAAGGCAAAAAGCAGAGCCTCTGCCTTTAAACTGACTATTCCTTTTCTATGTCTACAATAATTCTAACATTCTAGCACGTATCACTTTTGTATGTATCACTATTCTGGCAATTGCTTATCTTGAGATATAAGAGAGCCTAATTAATGCGAGTTGCTCTATGTCACAGTATCTTAGACAATTTCCTAATTCAAAAATGTCTTCAGGACATTTCTGCCTGCTCATAAATGCAAAAGATGGTATTTGTTTTCTGCTAGCAGGCAGGAGAATCATAGCTTTCTGCCAAGCAAGAATGAGTATAAAAATTGCAACAGAAGGGCCACACGAAAAAAGATCTCTAGTGGGACACATGTTTATAGACCCAGTGTTCACTCAAGTTTTGCATCTCTAATGCAGGATCCTTAAGAGACTATTTCTACAATGAAGAGTTCTTCCTAAAGCCTAATTCTTATCAACTGTGATGACTATTTATGATTTCTTTTTGGGTATTCCGTCATGAAAGGCACAGCAGAGAATAAGACTGCTTTTAAGCTCGTAGCTCAAGAAATGTTATTACCGCAATTGAAATTGTCAATACCAGGGAATTGGAGAACACTGTGATTTAAAAAAAAAAAAAAAAAGAAAAAAGAAAAGAAAGTCTGAGCAATTGAGTCACTAGCAAAGTCTCAGGTCATCAAATAAGTATGTATTAGTCACATTCAAGTAATATGTAATCTATCCTGAACACCTAAGAATCAAACATTAAGCATACATACTAAGGAAGCACTAAGTATATGATAGGCTGCTGGTACTGATGGCTGCAGTCTTCGATGAGTCTTAGTTTCCAAGACAGAGTCAGACTCTGGGGAGCCAAGGCTGAAAGAATCCAAAACAAAAAAGCCAAAACTAAAGTGGTTATCTTCCCTGTGCCAAAAACTCCAGTGTGTATCCCTGGTATTTATATACACTTTTCCATAGGACAAGATCTGTCTAATCAGAAGAATTGCTTGCTGTTTTTATAAATTAAAAACCAGATGGCTCTGATTTATGTGATCTGGTTTGCATAAGCTCATTTGGATGCATGTTTGCGGCTAGGTGCTGGTGATTTGATTCCATTTGGTAGCTAGAGGATGCGTACTGTTATATTGGTCTTGTTATTCTTACGTGACTACACCAAGCCGTATTACAAAATATGCCTGGATAACAGGCAGACAGAATAAAATCTCCAACAGACCTAAACCACTGCTCATTATTAGGCTGCAGCACAAATAATAGCAAGGTGTTAGAGACTTTGTGTCAGTTCTGTCAGGCTTCAGGACTGGATCTTGTTGAACTTGCTCTGCCCACACTTGCTTTAAGACTTGTCTGAAGCTTCATTTTAACTTTTTAGCTGTAAAAACCAATTGTTTAGCAATCACTAACAGACATCAGATGTTCCATTTTCTAATTTGGAGTAGAATTATGGACTCCCAAACACTGCAGATGAAAGCTCCCTTGATAAGCAGAAGGTATCTGCAGGCCAGTTAAACTTCAAAAATCATCAACTTTGAACACTAACAGAGCTGAAATTCTTCTGGCTCCATAAAAAAGAGTAAGACTTGAAATCACTTTCTCAGTAAAATGTCCCATTTAGATTCATTAGACAGACCTTAATTTCTCCCTGAATGCAAATTCTTCTGAGACTAGCAAATGGTATGTCTCTAGATTAACAAGAAACTCTCTAAATTAGTTTTACCATTGATAGGCACATGAAAATTAATCACGTTATAGGTCGTAATAAGAAAATATACAGTATGATAAAACAATATAGGTTTCCTTACAGTCAAATTTAAATTCTTGTGTATAAAATTAAGTGAGGAACTATGATGTGTTTAGCATAGATTTATCAAAGAAGAAAGTAATTTTCATTTATTAAAAAAAAAAACCTACTGAGTAATAGGTCTTATGGACCTACTATTTCATAAGTATGTATTTAAATATATTTATTTCATAACAGTGTTAGTAAGATAAAAATGACATTTGAACAACTGCATTTGCAGAGAAGATTAAAAATACAAATAACAGCTCACATACGTTGGACGTATGATTTATTCAATGGGTATTATTTGAAAACAAAGATAACATATCCTAATATGAACAGCATCACATAAAATTGTGAAAAATCACCAGAAAATAAGTAAATTTAAGACTTGCCTAAACTCACATGCTGGAAGTATTTGTGACATTATAAACAAGATCAAGTAGATGCCAGGCAGGGAATGAAGTTCATTTCTCCTTTCCTGCAACTGTTAAGGCAGATTCTTTATCCTAAGCAAGATGACCATGAATGTCTAGCCATAATTATTTACCGTAGGTTTTCTCTGAACAAGTCTTGAGACAATGATAGTGATTAATTACATCAAGATAGTTCTGTCTAAAAGGTAGGTATTGAAATTTAAAGAGCTGCTTAGGCTTCTTCTATAGCGAACGACAGAACAGGCATTTCCAGAAAGTGCTTAAGTTAACTAATTTAGATGGAACAAACCAGCCTCTGTAAACATTCTTCTTTTCAGGTTATAGAAAGAGTTTAAAGTAACTACTAAACACATAAACACCTGACTAAATCTCACACCAAATGTTTAAAGTTTCCACTATAAAATAGAAAGATATTGCCAGTATTTTTTGGTATATGCTTCATTTAAAAATAATTCTGTCTTCCACACAAAGTTTCTATGTATATGTTCCACAACAAATGAGGTAGAGTTTAATAAGAAAATAAATTTTATCCAATTTTACTATGAAGGTAAGCTGCTGACTAGTCAGATAAATTTTCCACAGAAGTAGAGAGGTAATGTTAGTGGCAAAAAAAAAAAAAACCCACAAAAATCCCAACCAAACAAAGCACCATAGAACTTTGTTTTAAGGCAATTTTACTCTATCTAAACCTTAGAGGTAAAATGTAACAGATATTATTGATACAATAAAAAATGGTTTTCTGACCCACTAAGCAAATAAATCTATACAAAGATAACTTATGTCAAGGCTAGGGTCCAACTTATGACCGTTGTACTATTCTAAGAGTAAATTAAAACACACTGGTGGTAATAAATGTCATCTGAGTGCAACATGATAAATGAAATGTGTCTCTGAAATCAAAACACCTGACTGGAAAAACAAACAAAACAATAAAAGTATGATTGTGAGTGGATTCACTTCAGAAAATAAAAAGCATAAAACCATATTCAGTATCATACTGCCGTTACACCCCTGTGACCCACTATGTATGACATTTAGAAGTAATTAGGACTGACACTTTCCTATTCCATGTTTGTAATTCACTATTTCTATCAACTCTGTGTCCCATATGTCTTCCAAAAAGCCAGTGAAACTCCCTTAAAATGATGAATGACAGGCCCAAAGCTGATTAGAGCTTAGTGGTCTGCTTGCAAAGCCCTTTCTTTTGTGCTGAGTTTTGTCAGAAAAGAATTATTTTTTTTAACTCAAAGTCCAGCTGTAAATAACATATAAACTAAAATGATTGATGATCATTAATTTTCTTCCAATATCTGAGACATCTTACATTTTCAAGGCACTGAAGCTATCTTGCTTTGCCAAAGATATTTCTTTTCCATGTCAAGGTTCATAATTTGCCCTTTTAGACATCACTGTTGTCTATCAGCTGGAGGTCTTGGGATCATAGGCACAGTGTTGTACAGTATCTCCAGGGTCACTACTCAAATCCTTCATTAGGATAGATAGGCATGAGTTCTCTATCTCTCAGCAGACTCTCTGCTTCAAGGGAAACTTCCAGCCTTTCTCTGTGATTCTTTTCCCTTCTTTTTTTTTTTTTTTCCTTTGCCTTTTTTTCCCTATGGTTCACAAGGTTACTTTATATGACTATGTTCAGTCACTCATAAGGAAAGGAAACATCTTCCTACTCCTTTTGGAACGCTCCTCAAGTCAGTCATTGTCTTTTTAAAGACACACACATTGAGAACAGGTATTGTCACTCAGTGCAGCTTTTATGCATAGATAAAATAAAAAAATCTGAAATACAGTTTGATAGGATAAGAAAATAGCATCTAATATTTACCAAGATTTATTATTCTTTGAATTGTTTGTCAGGACATTGTATATTGATTCCTTGCCTATTAAAAATGGAATGAAAAATGAGTGCAGCAACAAACACTGGAATCAAAACAGAAGATATAAAAAGGAGGTACTAAATGGTTTCAAGTATGCAGCATAAAGATGAAATTGCAGCAAATTAGTTCGTCATTTGCTTCTACTCCTTCGAAAGTAGACAAAAACATTTTTCAAAAATAGGACTTCAGAAAGTCTTCAATGTTTTCTTTAGCATAGGCTATCTCAGTAAATCATTCAGTTCTTATTAGAAGCACATGCATAGTCCACGAATAATCTAATTCATACTTATTATTCTGATTGAAGGCATAATTTCTTCCTTGAAAGAATACTAAATGAAGATGATGCTCATTCCAAGGGCACTTCGTTGACTTTATGTTTGGGGTTCAAACTGATATATTTAAGATCAGTAGAAGATAACACAACTGTAATTTTATTTATATACATAAATTTGCATATTATAAATAAGCATTAAATTATTAAAAAAAGATAGACAAGTGACGTTTCCATAGCTATCTGTTGCTTTTGTTAAAGATAGAATTATTTTTGTTGCTGAGCAGAAAAACCTATGTTACATGGTTCAGAGCATTTAAAATTACCTGGAAGACCTAAAAATCTTTAAGGTTTAGGTCTTTAGCTCTTTATATAGTACATTTCTATAGGGATATAAGTCAAGAAACCATTTTCTAATTCTAATGCAAATTCTTTTCATCTGTACAGTTGCACATTTTGAATGACAATAGAGAAAGATGTTTTCTCCTTAAGTTTCCCACTAGTACCTTTCAGCCTGTGCAGATGTTTTGGATACTCAAGAGAATCTCAAATGGCTCAAGTTCCCTTATGTTTAGGGCTCTAAGCCCTACCTGTCTCTTGACTATTTACAGGAGATTAGAAACAGTTCACATGGAGCCATTTAGATACCTAAATTCAGGTATGTGAATCCCAGTACAATATTGTTGAATCCCAGTATAATGTCACTGATGCTTATCACCATGAGGTCATTTAATCATGGTGAAAGTACATAATAGAATTTAATATTGGTGTGTATACAGTTTTCTGCTTTCCTAGTTCTTTTCATTAGACAGCTGGCTAGAAAAAAAACAAAAACAAAACAACCAACTAAACACATGCACAGAAAAACAATATTGAGTAGTAGTGTTGATGTTCTTACTATTTTGACATCTTTTGAAATTGCTTATGTTTCTTCTGGCCTCTATTTTCCTTTTATAAGGAAAGGATCCAGGTCACACACACCTGACCAAGTCATATTTCCAATAAATTAAAAAGGACTCAAGTAAGTAACACAAAAAAATAATTCCAGAAGACTCCACCAGTAGTAAAAAGATAATTTCAGATGTGCAAAACTGTTTCTGTGCAGCAATGAAAGGAGTGCATGCAGGTAAGTGCAACAGAAATCTAAAGGAAACGTATTTTGTTCTCTGTAAATAGCTAAGTATCACTGGCTTTGTGACAGCAGGTTTATTTCACTACCATCTTTGTTTCTATTTATAGTGCAAATAATTCAAGAGTGAGTACTTCTTTTTTCCTCAGATATGTGCAACAGCATTACTTACTGAGTGTAAATAAAAATAGAAACAGTACTGGAAAGACTTCACAAGCAAGTCAATGACTGATCTTACAAAAAATCACATCCCAGTATTCAAAATTGTATTTGAACACCTCTGAAGCCAGAACTGGGAGATTTCACATCAGAGATAAGCCACTGCCAACACCTAATATGTTATAAACTAGATACTAGTGTATTTTCCAGCTATTAGTTTTATGTAAAGAAACATCCAGAACAGAATGCAAACCTTGAATGAACTGATTAATTTATCTCTGACAAACCAGCTTTGTGGCTCCTGAATTCCTGTAAATGTGGTGTAGTTGATAGCCTCAGTTGATTGGAAGCAGCATGGAAGATCTTCAAACAAGAGGTTGGAATAATTTGAGCTTGACGGTATAATGAATGATGTAAAGGCTTATACTACCTACAGACAGTAGTAGTAAAAGCTTTCTGAAGTCTTAGTATAAAAATATCTTAATTATGCAAGATTTTTCCCTTTCAAAAGGAAATATCAGTATGATGACCCCTGTTATTCAAAAGAGCAGAATCAAAATTTAAAAACATGAAAACTAAAAAGCAGTTATAGAAGTATTGACTTAAGTGATGGCAACTGCATTAAGATCTAGTGTTGATATTTCAATAGCTTTAGCTATTCCTAGACAGTATTTCATGAATGCCTTTTAACATATGCAGGTTGACTTGGATACAGAAGAAAAAAAATCTCCAAACATGTCTAAAAAATATTTGAAGACATATATCAAGTTAAAATATTTTACAGTGAACAGTCATAGCTGACTCTTGGTAACAAGGTTAACTTTATACATACAGATACTGTTGAGAAATGCATGAATAAATATGATCTTATCTATTCCTTCTCAAATTTTTTACTGCCCTAGAAATCCTTACCTTCAGAGAATTTGGTACAGAGACCTTTTTACAGAGATTTCTTATTTTTTTTTACAGAGAATTTTGAAAGATTTGTTAATTGTTCAGTTTGACTTCCTTTGTATTTTTCATAGTTCTGGGCATACATAAAACTATCAAAGTGTCAAAGGTCAATCATCTATGTACATAACTGTCTGAGCAATGTCCATGTTCCCTCATACAGCCAGCATTGTACCTGACTAGAAAAAATACCATCTTAGATGTGTTTTTTGTAAATAGTAATAGTCTTGCAGGTGTAGTGACAGTTGGTGGATGTCTTGGCCACAGTGATCATGAAAAGGCTGATTTAAAAGCCTTTGGTAAAATGAGAAAAAAAACCTGTCAGCAGAGGTACTACTCTGGATTTTGGGAAAACAGAATTTAGGCTGCTCAAGGAACTAGTTCGTAAGGTCCCCATGGAATCTGATTTCGAGTGTATTGGGGTGCATTAAATCCTGTTCACTTTTTAGGACTCATCTCTGAAGAGCACAGGAGTGCAGTTCATTGGCACTTGGCTGTCACAAGTCAAAGCAAGCAGGGCAGAAGGTTGGCTTAGTTTAGCAGGGATCTTCTAGAACTTCAGAAGAAAAAAAAAGCGTATGGACTTTGGAAGCAAGGTCTGGTCAAACAGGAAAACTGCAGAGATGCTGATTGCCACTGCAAGGAAAAAACTTGCATGGCCAAGGAAAACTGAACTTGAAGCTGGCCAGTACCATGGTAAGTAACAAAAAAAAACCAAACCCTTCTTAAGTATGTCAACAGCAAAAGGAAGACTAAAGAAAACATTACTTGATGAGGTTGTTCACCCCACAATAGGTGAGGGTGGTAAGTCACCGCTATCACAATCAGGGGTCAAGATAAAGCAGAGATATTTAATGCTTTCTTTGCCTCTGTCTTTTATGCCAGTGATGGGACCTGGGACCCTCAAATCCCTGGTCTAAAGTACTGTGACTGGGGAAGTGATAGTCACAGTTGACTTTGAACTTGTACAGTATTTGCTCAAGTAACCAAATGCACATTTATAGAGCCCAGTGGGATTCATCCAGGGTACTGAAAAAGTTTGCCAACGCTATTGCAAGACCTGTCTCATTTATCAATGGTTTTGGGAATCTGGAAAGATGCCAGCTGACTGGAAGCTAGCAAATATTATTCCAGTTTTCAAGAAGGGCAAGAAAGAAGACCCTGTAAAGTACAGGCATATCAAGTTCACTTCAGTGCTGGGTAAAATTATGGAAAATATGCTGGGAGTTACTGAAAGCACTGGAAAGTCAATGCAGTCATTGGTCAAAGTCAGCATCAGCTCATGAAGAGAAGATTATGCCTTACTAACTTAATATACTTCGACAGCATTTCCTGTCTAGTAAAAGAAGGGAAGGCAGTGGATGTGGGGTTGTTTCATATGTTTTAGCAAAATTTTGATACTATATCTCACAGTATCCTGCTGGACAAACTGTCCAGCATATAGCTAGACATGTATAAAATATGAGTGAAAACTGGCTGAAGGGTCAGGCTTAAAGAGTTATACTAAAGGTGGTAGCATCCAGTTGGCAGTCCATCACTAGCAGAGTTTCCCAGGGCTTAATTTTTAGGCTTTTATTAATTACCTGGCCATAGAAGCTGAGTGTACATGAAATAAGTTTGTTGGCAACAGTAAAATAGATGATGATGTTGACTCTCTTGAGGATAGAGAGGCCTTACAGAGAGATCTTAATAATTTAAAATGTTGCACAATCACCACCGGTATGAAATTTAACAAGGAGAAATGCTGGATTCTGCATCTGGGACAGTGCAATCCTGGATGTACATCTAGCCTGGGGGACAAAAGGCTGGGGTGCAGCACTACAGTAAGAGATCTGGGTTTCTTGGTTGATGGTAAACTCAATGAGTCAGCAATGTCCCTTGATAGTCAAAAGGGTCAACTGTATCTTGGGGGACATTAAGCAGAAGAAGCTATAATGCCACGCTATTGATCATTTGTGTGGCCTCATTTCCCACGCAGTTTTGGGCTCCATAATGTAAAGAAGTAATGATACTAGTGTCCAAAGGAAGGCAACAAAGATACTGAAAGGACTAGAGGGCATGACTTATAAGTAACAGCTGAGAATATTAGGTTTATTCTGTGTAGAGGAGACTCAGGGGTGACCTCATTGCTGTTTACAGCTTCCTCACAATGGGGAGTGGACAGAGAGGTGCCGATCTCCTCTCTGGTGGCCAGTGACAGGACACAAGGAAATGGCTTAAAGCTGCACCAGGCGAAGTTCAGACTGGATATTCACTGGGAAGGCGGCCAAGCACTGGAACAAGTTCTCCAGGGAAGTGGTCATGACTCCAAGCCTGTTGGCTTTCAATAAATGTTTTGGACTAATGCTCTTAGATTTAGGTTTAACTTGTAAAAGTTAACTTTTGAAAGTTAACAGTTAACTCCAGTGCAGAGCCACAGGAGTGGGACTTGATATCCATGGGTCTCTTCCAACTCAGGATGTTCTACAATTCTATCATTCTATGTGTATAAATCTAATCAGCAATAAAAATAATATCAAGTTCAGCAGCTAGTATAAGGACCAACAATTTCTATGGAGCTTGAAAGAAAACACAACTGAAGTTATTTAAATCTAAGAAAAAACAAAAAAATGTGTTTAGATGACATGATTGTCTAGAAATCATATAGAAAGCAAAAAATCAAAATAAACCTCAAAAGCAGGTATCTAAAGAATTAGGGTACTGAACTAATAAGTAAATAATACGGAAGCATATGCCAGTATTCCTTCAAGAGATTTATGCAAAAATTCATGCAGTTGAAAACATGTAAAACCACTAACTAAAGCCTCAACTATGTTAGTGAAACAGAATATCACAGAAACTCACCCTCAGTGATAGCAGCAGAAAGGGAAGGAAAAAAAAATGAAATTCAAAGCAACAATACCTTTTGGTCATCTTCAACTTATGCTGTGATTTACTGACAAAAAACCTGACTATTAGACATGTCAGCTCAAGCTTCTTTCCAGTTATTGCAGCTTTTTATTTCCTTTATTAAACTGTGTTTCTTGCCTGTTTCTATCATGTTAGGAAGGCAGTTTATGTTTAAAATAAGATTAGGGAGCAGGAAAATATGTAGCATCTGTATGGATCTACGCTGTTTACAGCAGTCAGCTAAAAAAAGCCACAACATTCCAAGGCACCAAGGGTGTTGTGACAGAGAGGACACTGGATGCAGTCATATATTTTGTTGAATTTAGCCATGTGCTTGCAGAATACTGAGATTTCTCATGAAGGTTAGACACATGGCAGCTGGTTAATACAGTCTCTTAAGATTCATTTACAGCTCCTGATCTGCTGCCAACAGTTACTTAGGATGCAAGTCTGTATTAAAATGAAGACAGAAAACCACAGATGCTTCTACATTTAATTTCTTCTTTCATATTTTTGGACATAAATCACTTTAAATAAAGACTAAAACAAAAGTAATTTATGTGAAAGAAGGAGGCATTTCAAGATTAGCTCCATTTCAAATATTATTTTTTTAACGTACTTCCCAGAAAAGCGTATTCAGACACATGTCAGTTAAGGAAGTTGGATATGGGAGTCTTTTCAGAAGTAAACATGTTGACTTAGTAGTTTAGAGGTCTTTCAGTTTCTTGCTACAACTGAAAACAAATATATGTGGAAATGGCAACACCAATTCACAGCCAATATCCTCAACTGATAAAAAATTTCATATAATCAGAAAACTATGCTGGATAAATATTTGATCTTGTAGGTGTGTACAGAAGAAATGAAATGTACAAAATTACATTTTTAATTCTCTTTTTTCTTTTTCCAAAATATTTTCCTTATTTCCTGTTTAAAAAGCACATATTGAACCCAAATACTGGAATTTAATTATAATAAAATACACATATTTTTCACCTGATGTATTTTAAATATCTCAGAGAAGATGTGTCTATTCACTACTTAAGCTAAGCAGCCTCAAAGAAACAAACCTTTAGTTACTGTTTCAAGCAACATATATTGTCTCATAGTAGTGTCAGCTAGTATTAACATACAAGACAAAATTGTTTTCAGCGTGTCAACAATGAAAGCTCTCTGCCAACTTGTTTTGCTGAGCTACTGAATGAGGATCACTTTAAGGTAGTAAGCTTTCATATTAATTAACACTGTGTTCCAAACATCTTTGGACTTATTCAGATTTATTTTAAAAACAGATGTCTGTAAGGTATGTGGAGTACACAGACTTTGAAAAATAGGAAATTATTAAATCTGAGGGCTCCCACTGGCTTCTCAACTAGATCTTTTCCAATCTGTTACCAACAGCAGTGACTGATATCACCTGAAAGTAAAAGATTTTCTACTATAGCCTCTGGCATTCCTTGTTTTGTCCCTTTTTCTCAGACCCCTTGAGCTTTTATCATGGTAAAGGTATATCTTTCAGATCCTGTGTGTCTTTTCAAATCATATGCTTTTCTTTTGAGAAAACAGAAGTTTCTTAAAGAGCTGCCACTGGAACGTCTACGTTTCATGTTGAATTTTTCCTTCTACTGCACAATTTAGTCTGCCAGTTGGGGAATATAGCAAGAACACCATGCTATTTCCAAAATGAAACTACTTTTGTTAATCCTTGTCTTCTATCTTCTTTCCTTCTCATAGCACACCAGTTTTAAGTCCTACTATGTTGATCAAAAATTACATTAATTTACATGTACTATATTATTCACACGTGCAATCTTGAAGATCAATATAACAACACTTTTTTTATTTTGAGGCATTTGTTGCTTTTGTGTGCTTTGAGTTACAAGCATACTATGTCCTTCTCTAAAGCTTAAACACACTGATAAAAGTTTTTATTTGAGCAGCCTAAGAAATGACTAGGTAATAAATGCTAGCAAATATTATACAGATTAAAACATGCATTAAGGAAACTAGGAAAGCATGTAGAAATTACATGTTGCCATGGTTTACTCTTAGCCCGTAGCTCAGAACAATGCAGCCACTTGCTCACTCTCCCCCCGTCTTCCTCCCCTCCCTCTCCCAGAGGGACAGGGAGGAGAATCTAAGGAATTTAACTCTCATGGGTTGGTATAAGAATCCAATAACTAAGCTACAATACAAAACTATTACTACTACCACCAATAATAATAAGGGAAATAACAGGGGGAGAGAATATAAAATTAAAAGTGGAAAAGGAAAAGAAAACTATAAACACAAATGATGCACAATACAATTGCTCACCACCTATCGACCAACACCCAGGCTGACCCAAACAGCAATCTGGGCCTCCTGGGTAACTGCCTGCAGTTTATATACTGGCCATGATGTGGTGTGGTATGAAATATCCCTTTGGCTAGTTTGGGTCAGATGTCCTTCCTCATGGCTTCCTGTGTGCCTCCTCACTGGCAAACCATGAGAGACTGAAAAGTCCTTGATCAGCCTAAACATTATTTAGCAACAACTAAAATCACCAGTGTGTTATCAGTGTTGTTCTCAGATTAAGTTGAAAACACAGAACTGCACCAGCTACTAAGAAGGAGAAAAATAACTGCTACAGCTGAACCCAGGACACATGTGCAGCATGAAACAAGAGGAAATGTTAAGTTAAATGATGAGTCAAGTTATCTTTCAACCTCCTAACATCTAACACCTTCTCAAAGAAACTGTCTGTAAATTACAAAATTCCTTCACTCAGCATCATTTGTTTTCTTTCTCTTCCTGAATTGCATTGCACGTATTCTATTAGAAAACTTTCTATCCAATCAGAACTTATTGATACTGCATGGCTTACTGTGTTTAAACTTGTCAGAAATGCCATCTTATGCCAGCAACCCATCCAAACTAAACTTTGTCTATATTAAAGGGAAGAAAATTTAAACGTTACAGAGTTAGCATGCTTTTGCTCTGCATAAATTGCAAATTCCTTATTTATACACCCTCTTCTTCCCACAAATTGCTTCATCAAGGGGGAAATGTGGAAAGTGTCTCCCTATATTACTTACTGCTTAGCTCCCCCTATGCCATAGGAAGTCTCTCACATTTAAAGTTAGCTCCATTGAGAAAAAGGGTAATATAGATGTTCTGTTAGTTCCTGATCCAAGAATCCATTAGAAAAGTTGAATACATGAGGCCATGCTGCTCTTTGATTTTCCAATTTATTTTTTTTTTTTTTTTGCAAAGCAGTGTAGGAAAATAACTGAGGTTGGGGAAAATGGAAAAATTCAGTTTCACAAAGCTGAGCACAGAGACTGTAACATCAAAGCAGCTGCAAGAGGAACAGAGTGCCATTGGAACAGATAAGGCCTGTGCAACATCCTTGAAATGGGAAGTAGAGTGGTGCAGAGGTACCACTGCTGATCCCTGTTATCATGGAGAAAGAAGATAACTTCCTGATTGCTGTCAAGAAAGATGGATCGCAGGTGCTGCCTCAGCAGTGATGGTAAGAACATGTCCTGTAGCTGAACTTTGCTTCATTATAATACTAAAACACACACCCACCTCAACAGAGACCCCCGCCTGAGCTGCGACCACCCCTCACTGAACTTGTGCCCTGAAATTCTTTTAGCCTGTACCTTTAAATCGAAGCAAGGAAAATTCACACCAATCCTGACAAAGGTATGAAAGGAATTTATGACTAGAGTAACTCAAGCTCCACCTGAAAGTAAAGAAATAGTATAAATTGGCAAAAGAGAAGGGGGATGTTAAGGGAAAAGCCCTCCATCGA
Organism: Psittacus erithacus; assembly: GCA_009867235.2. Lineage (NCBI taxonomy): Eukaryota > Metazoa > Chordata > Aves > Psittaciformes > Psittacidae > Psittacus > Psittacus erithacus. The sequence continues at coordinate 23,285 of WYDI02036719.1, read as the reverse complement.
AACATCTGGGATCAGCCGACGGGCTGGATCTCTCTTCTCCCCCCATAGGGACGCCTACTGGGTAAGAGCTCTGTGTTATGCGCATTTATTTACTAACATCTTGCTAGCTATTTAGTATTATCACTGATCAGCTTTGATAGCATGTTAGTGTAACCCAAATCTGTTTTCGTAGTCAGTTGCTATCAACGGCTATCTTGAATCTGTATCCTGTCACAAGTAATACATAAATCTAAGGGATTTGGCCTAGCATGCTGCTCGTGGGGTTCCTGACAGGTTAAACGAACACCCTCTGACTCCATGAGCTGCTCAAGGAGGGGTAGGCGGGTCAGATACAAGGGTCTCATCCTTCTTGGGAAGCAGGTGGACTGGTCTCCCTAACCTCTATTGGCCTGGTGCTGCTTGTAGGGTCCCTGAATAGGTTAGGTGAGCACCTTCTGACTCCGTGAGCTGCCCAAAGCAGGGCAGGCTGGTCGGGTACAAGGGTCTCATCTTTCTTGGGAAGCGGGTAGACTACCTGGTGCCATAACGTGACAAGCAGTTATAGCTGGCTTCACACCATCAGTCAAAAACAAAGCCTAAAATATTTTTACTGCTGACACCCAAAAAATACCTTATTCAGGCACTTTCATCAAGTCTTAAAAAAATTCTTTGCCTACTATATATATTTCTCTCGATATTAAAAACAGAACTTAGGTGGCAATGTCTTCATGAAATCATTCAGATTTCTAAATTCTCTAACATATACGCTTCCAGTAACATGTTATGTTGAAGAAAAAAAATAAAATTCTGCATAATAATAAATGCTATTCTACAATAACAACTTTCTTGAATATTGTGATGGGAGTTTGGTTTATCTGGACTATAGTAGTTTAGAGAAAGAAAGAAAGAGTAGCAATCATGCAGCAGTTCCTGGATTGTCTAACTGTTCACTCATACTTTTTTCTTGGTTTCATTATGGCACACCTAAACCACAAAAAAAAAAAAAAAAAAAAAAAAAGGAAAAAGAAAAACCAACAGCAACAAAAACCAGTCTCTTGCCCCTAGTAAACAACTCCCTTTTCACAGGGATGTTAAGTATAAATAACATGAAATTAGTGGTCTGTTTAAGATGTCATAGAATCATAGAATAATGAGGGTTAAAAAGGACCTTAAGATCATTAAGTTTCAACCCCCCTGGCATGGACAGGGACACCTCACACTACACCATGTCACTCAAGGCTCTGTACAGCCCCACCTTGAACAGTGCCAGAGATGGAGCATTCACAGCTTCCCTGGGCAACCCATGCCAGTGCATCACCACCCTTACAGTAAAGAACTTCTTCCTCATATCCAATCTAAACTTCCCCTGTTTAAGTTTTAACCCATTACCCCTTGTTCTGTCACTACAGTCCCCAATGAAGAGCCCCTCCCCAGCATCCTTGTAGGCCTCCTTCAGATACTGGAAGGCTGCTATGAGGTCTCCAGGCAGCCTTCTCTTCTCTAGGCTGAACAGCCCCAACTTTCTCAGCCTGCCTTCATATGGGAGGTGCTCCAGTCCCCTGATCATCCTCATGGCCCTCCTCTGTCCACGGCAGGGGGGCTGGAACTAGATGAGCTTAAGGTCCTTTCCAACCCTAACTATTCTATGATTGTATCAATATGAGGTATCAATTAAGCCCTTACTTACAGGTAAAAAGTTCAAGTGGCAAACACTAACCCTTCACACCACTTTCATTATTAGGAAATTTCCATCTTTTCTTGTTTCACTCTCTTCTGGTGGGATGGGTTCATTTCTTGACTGCTTTGACCAGAAAAGCATCTTGTAAGAATTTGCACTACTATAGCTTTTTATTTTAGATATAGTTTTATACTAAAATGTATACAGAAAGGCAAGATTTTTTTATTAAAGCTAAAACAGCTGAAGAAAAATGGAGGAATAATTGGGATCTGTGTCCCCTTATCACATCTGAAAGACTCAGGGTTTGTCTGGTTTGTTTAGCTACGTAAACCAATTTAGTGAAAGGGATCTTTCCCTCCAGCCCTTCCTTCAGAAAGCACCTCCATAAGTGTGCTTAACCAGCGTCTATAAGCCACTGTACTTTTATATGTTACTAGAAACCAGCAGAGAAGGAAAAGCTTTTCAAGGGTATTCAAGCGTTCCTCCCTTCCTTGGAAGGCCTTATTTAACCCAGCTGAAATGAATAGAAATCTTTCCACTACATTTCACTAAAGCTGGATTTGCTAAAACTTTCTGGTTTAGGTTTCTTTTACTTCTTCTACAGGTAGTCCCCACCCCTTCCTCTCTTAATCCATCCTACGCATTTTCCTATATTTTTTTTTTCTTCTTAAAGTGCAATGAGACCCAGAGTGAAAACCATCACACAGCTGTTATTTTTTAAGTACCCACAAAATCTGAAATCCACAAAATATGAAAGCATTAAAAAAAATATTGCTTGTTATGGTGTTGTATTTCAGAAACAGGCATGCATCACAACTGTGCTTTTTGTTCAGTTCATTGCAATTCTGAACCTTGTATGCTTGATTTAGACATTAAGCAGAGTAACTTCAGGCAGAGGACTCGCAACAGAGATAGTAGGGAATTGTAAAAACAGAATACTGTGAAGCAATAAAACTACATCTTTGGAATGTAATGATATTAATAAAAAGGAAACCTACTGAACTACAACTACACCAGAGGAAAACTACTCTACTTTAAAAGCTACTGTCTCAAGCTGAAAACAAAAAAAAAAGGTTTTGTTCGATTTTTGCTTAACTAAAGACCTGTACTTACAATATAAAGCAACAGAAAAGTTATTTAAATATCCTCATCAAATTATAGAACTTTTCATCACCTAAGAAATGTTAATAGAAATGAAGTGAAAGTGATTCTCTAGGCAGAAAAGAACACAGAACTCCATTTATTCCTAGTGCCACACTCAAGCTGTGTCTAGGATACCTTGTCATGAGCAGATAATGAGTTTATTATGCTCATGGTGTTGGCTTTTTGAGCCTGACGTGTCTGAAAGTTAAAACAGCATTAACCATCTCCCCTGTTCTGGGGAAATGTTTGCTCCAGCAACTGTCAGGAATCACAGACATCACTTACTAAAGCCCTTTTTGCCTTGATCAAAATGCCTTCCCTATGGGCAAGAGACAGGGTTATACAGGAGGAACATCAGCCACTTCACAGCAGCGAAAATTCTTCCTCTGGTAAGCTCCTGATGACCTTGGAGAGCCTTAGAGCTCTTGACCATGTCCAGAGTCTAAAAAAAAAGAGTCTAAAAGTGGCACAGCTCTGCATTTATAATAAGCAAATATAAGGGTCTGAAAAGAAGTCTGAAAACAAACATTATTCCTGTTCTACAAAAACAAAAGAGGAATGAAAATTACACTGAAACTAAATTTTTGACAGTAAATAATTTGCATTATAAGCTTTAACTCTAACTTGGAGAGGGAACATCTTTTCACATATGTACCTAAATTATCAAGTGGAAATGCTAGTCAAACAACCAATGGAATTCTTTACCTAATGAATGCAACATTAGATCCTAAATTGTAACATCTGAGATTTAATTCTGTGATGCTGATCTGCAACCTTCAATCAGCCAGGTTTTAAAAAAAAAAAAACAAACAAACACAAACCAAAAAAACCCCACATAAACCAAAAAAAACCCCACAAAAACAACTCATTTCTCAGGAAAGAAAACATGTTACAGTTTCAAATGATATGATTTCTATACTGGAAAATGTCTCTTCCATTGTTACATTTTATTCTTTTCAGATGTTTTTGGTTTAGCTGGGAGGCTTTTCTTAAGCTTTCCATTTACTGTAAATACTGCAGATTAAGATTGCATTCTACAAATATTCAGAAGCAATGAAAGTTTTTGGGCATCAGACTGCTAAGTGTGAGGTAGGTACATGATGGTTTTGTAGTATAATGTCCAAAAAGTTAGATTACAGCATGATCCATCAAGTAAACTAGTTGAAACGGAGTAAAAAAAAAAATAAGGATTCTCTGCTTGTGTTTCTCCCATCATTTATGCTACAAGGCACACAGGCTGAAAAGATCAGGAAAAAACCCTCTCTGTATCTAGCATATAAACAATGTTTTAAGTTTCAGATGCAAAAAGGAGACACAGATCAAGATCCTGAAGCAGATGAAGAGCAAATTTTAACTTGCACATGAAGGTCACTTATTGTCAGTCCCAACAAGAAAACTGCAGATTCTCAAATAACACAGCCAGGGACTGAGGAAACACCACTGAATGCAGCCAGAGACACCCACCCTGGAAATACAAATCTGAACTGAAAGTATAGGGAAGGTAATAGAAATAAGCAACTGTTTCTCACCCCAGAATGAGAGAATAATTAGGAAGAAAGTGCAGAGCAGAGGGGAAAAAGAAGGCTACAGGGCTGGATATCATGACAATAAGGAGAAGTGGTTTTTTAGGCATGGCTGTGAATTGTTTCTCTGAAGCCAGAGACTTACTGCTACACAGAAAGACATGAGAAAGATTCCTGTATGAGAAGGAGCTTAATCTGCCAGTTTTAAGGCGTGAAGAGAAGATCTGGACATCAGCTACAAATGTATTTTTCCTAGCTGAGTTGCACTTACTGAAAGCACAATGAATTTGAGATATTTTGCAAGCCTGATAGCAATATTAGAGTCTGGTTTCCAAGAAACACCTGGAGCTCCTACTAAAGTCCGTAAGAGAAATGTTATTCACCACCTATAAAAATCAGGACACTTAATCTTACTTGATTTTTGCAGGCTAAGAATCAGGATAACGTGAGACAGATGTAACATAGCTTTTCTTGGTAGAGAGCGTTAGCTACTGTAATGTTGTACTCACATTAAATGGTATTACACACCTGCCTCCCAGGAGGAAAAAGAAATCAGGCAGAGAAGAGACCATACATGGTTGTCAGACTGCAAAATTTTCTATCCCTCCTTCACCCTGATTAAGACTAGATGACCATGTTCACTAAGCTGCTGACTTGAATGAGAAAATCTTTTGCTATCATCCATTTTTTTAGGAAAAATAACGTATGCCACACCTCACTTGAAAATCAGCTGAAAACTCACGAAAAATACAAAGCTGTGCACATACGGGATAAGTCTGGATTGCATGTTAAACTGCACAGGCAAAATACAATCCTCAAGAAATGTTTTCTTGAATCTGAAGATGACCCAGTATTCACAATGGTGATTTGTCCAATAAACCGCCATTTAAATAGTCAATAGTTTCTTATTAAATATATTTCATATCACAATAAAAAAAAACACATACAAAGATGCTCAAAAAAAACCAGCAAGACTGTCACAAGGTATATGCTGAGGTAAGTGCACTTAATGGAGAACACAGAGCAACAGAAAATTGAGATGAGCAGGCAGACCCATACCACTACTCTTCTAGTGATATTTCCTTTATAAGGATTATTATTATTACCTCTTCTAACTTTATATTTAAGATCATTAAGAACTGATCTTCATAATACCCCTCCCTCTGTTTCTGAAATTTGTCCAAAGTCCTTGTTGCACAGATTTTAACACCTCAGCAAGTTCAGCAGCATGTCAAGATTTCCGGCCAATACCTTACTACAGCTTTCTCAAATGTGCTGATAGTGCTACAGTATGCATAGCTCCTCTTCTGAGAACGAACATGTTGAAACTTGGCTATGAATTGACTTTAAGTGCTAATGTCTTCATTTCCCATGGGGCTCATCAAAATGCTTTTTGCCAGTCCCTGTCTGATGCATATTTTACCATTTATCCATGCTGCTTTTATTCTCTTCAGCTTCACTCTTGACTATTTTCCTTTCCACTGTTTTCAACAGCTCATTGCTTCAGAAAGAATATTTCAACTCCTGTTTTATTTTTTTATTTCCACTGAGTTTCCCCTTGCTATTCTTTTGCACTTTTCACGCTTCAAACACTCTACATATCACCAGCTACTAGTTGTCTAATTTGAGGTAGCAATTAAATAATGACAAATCTTGCCTGCAAAAAGTCATTTTAAAAAAGATCAAACACAGGTATTTAAGAAGCAGTATTTTTAAGGCAGTATTTGCCTAAAAACATCACCATTTTCTTCTATCATTATTTCACCATAAAAAGTTGTAACTACACTGTAGACTCAAACAACTGCAGAACAACAGCAACAAAAAAGTAATATTCTAATGCATCTGAAAGGGTAGAATTTTCACTGAGGAAGGAAAGAGAATTTTCCCAACACATCATCTTCCCTCTCCTCTGCAACACATTCCCCACTCATGACTGGTCCATTACCCCATATTATGAAACCCTTGTTTTACTTTTCAGTGAACAATCTCTAGATGCAGAATGTAACCCAGCCTAAGTCCTACCTGACACATAAACCCCAGTGTTATGCTCTCCTGGACTTTTTCCTCCTCTAGGTAACAGAAAACATTAATTTTCAAATACAGATTTAAAAAATACATATATGAAGAAAATATATCTGTTTGCCGTAAGTATAAACAACTCTGCTACTTCTTTCTTTCATTTCACAGTCTGGAGCAGTACAGCTACAGGGCACCCCATCTAAACCCTGACTTGAAGCAAAGAAGCTTTCCCTGTGCCTGAGTTGCAGGAGAGCCCCAATTTACTCAAGTGAAAACTCTCAGGTCCTTCAAAGAGGTTACTCAAATCTGTATTTTCATCTTCCTTTTGTAGACCTAGAGGCATAAAATTTCTGCTTTTATTTCTAACACAACATGCAATAATCCTCCATCTATAACACTAATACTTATCTGTCATATGCCTGTAAAAACACAAAAGTACTGAGCATTTCAAGTGCATCAAAGCCAGCTACAGTAAAAAGTATCAAGGCTGCTTCACTGACGGATTTTTGCCTTTTTTTTTTTTTTTTTTTTTTGCTGTTGCTTGCTCTGTATGGATAGAAATGGTGTTATTTAAATTTTGGGGTTTGGTTGGTTGGGTTTGTTTTGGTTTTGGGTTTTTGGGGGGTTTTTTGTTGCTGGTTTTGGGGTTTTTTGTTGGGTTTTTTTTTGTTTGTTTGTTTTAACTGCTTTATAATCCTCAAGACAGTTTCTCAGGACCTTTGAAACTGGAAGGCTGGCAGAGGCTCCTACTGATAAATTGTGCTGTTTGGAACTAACTCAGAACTAAGGATACCCATAGCGATCTGCTTCCTTCAAGGTCTGACTTCTCCACAAAAGGAAAGAACTGATTCTCCATTCACACTATGCTTCTTTTACAAGGTACAATTCCCTGCTATTGTTGGCTTCCTGTGAAGGACCACACTGAGCTCAAGCATCTTTCTCCTCTTCCCATCTGCAATAACAGGCCACCAGAACTCTGGACCAAAGACTGTCTTCATTCAGTTAATTAGTACAATAGCACTTTGACCACTGGCATGGACTTTAGCTCCTACCAAAATGACTGTATAATTTCTCTCCGAAACAGCATAACCAGCTTCGGTCTTGTACATTCAAAGACAACAGTACCGCACTCACTGTGAGAATTATTCAAGTAACTTGCAAGTATCTGCTATATATTATTAGCATTCTAGCATAAAGTGACTTGTTTGCTGTACCCATTTCTAGACACTTATGTAACAGACATAATAATGCAATAAGAGAAAAATGGACTAGAGGGAGAGAATACCAATCATCACATCCTGAAATACACAAAGAAAAGAAGGAAACAGGAAAAAGGTGCTAAACTTCTAGTTATACTTTATCACTACTGCCAAGAGCATGTTCAGCATTACTCATATCCTTTTTTCAACTGCAAAATGTTAAATCTTTTACACAGAAATTTTCAGATCTCTGCAAAAATCAGATACAAATAAAAAAATATTCTCTGTAGACATCCTGAGGAGTTTTTAATGTTTAAGACAGTCATTTATCAGCTTGCGAAAGATGGGGAAGGTAAGTCTGAAAACCTTATAACCAGAGATAATGATGGATGGAAAAAAAGGTAATGTGGTGCAAGAGTACTGTAATCCTAGTAGGTATTGATATCTTAAGAGCATGAAAGCAGCTTTCTGAATTTGCCCTTCAGAACCACTGTAATCTTGTCAAAGACTGATGTATACAAGTATCTGCAGCTCTGAACCTGTAGAAGGAAGAGTTCACTGAACAGGAACTGTACTTAACTGTATTATAAACATCTGATGACCCAGTTGATTGCTAAGTCTGTTGAAGCTTCCCTCCCCAGCCTCAAAATGTAACAACCTCAATGCGTCACAGCCTGTGTTGGGGGCAGGGAATAGAGTAATAATACTTCCTTTGTCCAGTTAGCTCTTCAGAGCAGGGACCCACTTACGCATACACACACACCCTACATAAAGAACCTCTATTTCAGTTCAGGCCAATAGTAGCCACTATAAAGCAAAACCCAACATTAAAAAGTTACATTCCTACAACTCCTACAAAAGAGAAGAGCTTATTGCTCAAAAGCGCATTTTTGCTGCTAAACACCTGAACAAAATTTACAGTGGTTGGGGGACAGCGAAAATAAACCAAGCAACTTCAGAAGAAGTACAGGTCTTTTTATAACCTCTCATGCAACAGTATGCCATGGCTGGCAGATAGGAAACCTCTTCAACATAACCTGCCACAGCCTGCATGCCAAGAAGTTCTGCAGCTCATGAGATTACAGGGTAAGATCCGATACACATACAAGATCTGAATACAACTCAAAAAAGTTTTCACTACTTCTCACGGTAATGCTACCATCAACAGATATGGAAAAGTTGTGCAAAGTTAAAAGACCCTTTGAATATCTTTCAGAGGAAAGTGTACTTTCATAAAGAATTTAATTCCCTCTGCTTCATGTACACCTACTCACTATCACTTACACACACATAAGCATCTTCAGCAGCACTACAGACTAAATATGAAATGGATGTTTTCTTCATAGTAAAAATATATTTGAGAAGCATTGAGTTCTACAGAAACCTCTGTCAGTTTCTTCTGTAAGATTAAATTTATTCATATATATTATCCAAAAATATCTTTACAACTTTTAAGTGCAAATCAGTTTAATCAGTACAGCTTCGCTCCTCTTTTGTTTTTTCTTCTTTTGCCTGTTACTATATACTTTCACTGATGATGCTTTTTGCTTCCTCCTACACTCTTCTCTGTGCTGTTGATTGGATTCTTCACCCACTTCCCAGCTTGAAAAGAACACTTATTTTTTTTTCTTTTTTCATCTCCCCCTCTTCCCTTTTTCCTATTGTCTTTATGTATAAGATCATCACTGCTTATTTTCCTGCCAGGAAGGATCAGATGAAGGTAACTGATCTCAAATACAACACTACATGTATGCTCACTTACCCCACAAAATGAACCTCTACTTCAGTTACACCCTCCGCCTCAAACCCTTTTCACTATCCTCTGCAACATCCTCTTCTTCAACCCCATAGACACTTCACTGTCTATTGCTGCCCCTCCTCTCAAATGCATGGACCAAGTTCTTGTAGGCACTGCAGAACTGCCACATGAACTGCTGCCTTGCAGAAAGGAGAGTTTCCACTGACTGCCTGGCTACATCTATGCAGTCTTCCCTACTAACCCAGTGAGAACCTGTAGTGGGGCATTAGCCTCAATCACTGATTTACTTCATCTGTCATGAGGGATGGGTTCTTGTCTCCTTTGATAGCCAGAAATTCCAAAATTCAGTCAGAGAAAGCGTCCAGACACTTGCACTGGGAATATCAGGTGCAACAAATCCATTGGGCTAAGATACCTTAGTAGCAATTTTCCTGAGAACAACCCAAAAGCTTCCCCCTGCCCATAGCTTCTCACGCCATGCTCAGCTACCATATTTCTCCATTTTCCCTCTTTTCTCACCAGCCCGATCTTGATAGCTTTATCTGAAATACTCGAATCCCTTCTTCAAAAGGACATTATTCCCAACCTATGCATTTCTACTCAGTTCAAACCCTTTTACATCCCATTATAAGTTGCTTACATACAGAGTAAATGAGCACTACTCTTTCTCCTTCTACATGGGATGAAGGCAAACTTAGATCAGTGACAGGATTCTCTTTTCCCACTGCCTCTTCCTCCCTTTAACCCATGTCAAAGGAGGGAAACATCACTGGTTTTCCATTGCTTCATACCTCCACAGAGAATCAATTGAAAGAATACCAGGACATGTGCCAAAATAAAAATATCATTTGATCAGACAGTCTTGAGAAACCAAAGGAAGTGGTCATGCTAGAAAAAAAAAAGGACAAAAAAAAACCTTCCGTGTACATCTGAGGATGAGGCCTCTTAATCTGTTTCCCTTTTTCCCCCTATTATTTTTTACTGGGAAAATTTCAACAGGAAAATTTCAACACCTATTTTTTTCTTTCAGGAAAAAAACCCCAACAACAAAAAGTCAACAATAAAGGGGGCAAAAATCAAACGCTGGGATCTTGTGTGTTTACAAATCAAAGACAAGAAGCTGACCAAAAGAACAGTCTTTGACAAGGAAATATAAAAGGTCATTGTATATATCAGAAAAAGTAAAGCATGAGCTCCCAAATAGGTCCTGCTTTCTTGTTAACCCAGCAGCAAGTCTCGAGCTAAATACTGTAATCATGCCAGTCATTAGCTAGTGCGCAGCCTTCTGTCTCCAGCCCGGAAATTAGTCTGCTCAGAGCCCAGATAGCTGAACAACCAGTCATGTTTTATCATATAACTGAGGCTGGGAGGCCAATCTGAAGGAAAGCTACATATGTTCTACATTAGGAAGAAAATGCCTAATTTCAAGAACTTAATTTACAGAACAATATAAAGTACGCACTTAAAGCACAACAATGTAACATAACAAAACAAAATCCCTTATAACTCTGATGTTATTTGCAAGGGAAGTTCACATAAACTTAAACTTATAAAATTTCACTGGAAGAGTTATGAACTGTTGCTAAACTTAGTTTAAAATTAAACTACAGAGGCATTTCTTAATGTAAACTATTATAGGCAACTATTGCAATGAACCAATGAAGAAATAATTTCCTTTTGCATTTTTTTTTGGAAAGCACAAATTCATTAAGTTAAAAGCATAAATTACAAATCACTATTGATCAGAATAGGCACTTAAGATATCTTTTGTGTTTTTTTCATGTATTCCAGCTCATGTAAAGCATAAAAGAAGTTAACACTAACAGTTACTGTATTAGAGACTTCCCATAGTCACTACCAAGATACACTACAGGAGTAATCTTTCTTTAACTGTAATATAATAACTGTAGTATAATAAATTAGTAGTAGCAACTTCTTTTTTTTGAATATGAGAAAAGTAACACCGAAATAAGAGATGAGGTGAAATTTTATTTAACCCTGCCCACTGTTGTAAAAGCATATTATAGTATATATAGAATTATATATATATTAAATTGCTATATTAATGAGACAGTGACAGAAGCAAATTTGGCTTACTACCTCCAATTTCAAGTACGGAAATGTAAATTTTTAATTATAATAACTGGATTTCCAAATAACTATATAATGGAGCTTTAATATCCATCCTGACCCACTTGGTAATCTGTTGGTTTAGCTAGAAGGAAGGTGTACTTTCTATAAAGACCTATTTTGGAAAATGGTTTTAAATATTAACAGAATTTTTAACAAAATAATGCTTCCTAATTCCCCACGAACCAAAATATAAAAGATTTGAGTCCCTGAACTTGGTCCAAGGAACAACTACAGAGAATGGGCTGGATGAAACATCCAACAGCAAAAATCTAAACAGCAATGAACAGAAGTCCATAAGTCCGATTTTAAGAATGTAAGCAACAAGCAATTAGAGACAAAAGAAATAAATTCGTCCTTTACATTCTTCTGTTGGTTGTGACATCTAGTTGGTATAAAAGAAGCCTGGAAGAACAAACAGAAACTCCCTGCTTTTTCAGTGTTTGGTTTAGTTATTTCCTTCACCTATGGGGGAAATTATTTCCATTTCACAGTCAACAAATGTAAAGATTTTTTTTACAAGTTATATCCAGCTTTGAACACTTCAGAATTAAATTTGAAACAAAGCATTCCTGCGGAATACAGGATTCCCTTCAGAAGCCATTTCTAAACAAGAGAATCACACGAAGATGTTTGGAAGCAGCCAGCATGGGCCTCCAAAGGGCAAATGTCATCACTGCTTTCAACCATAAGGTCACTGGTGCCAAGGACAAGGAGATGGCTGTGGATGTTGCTCGACTTGAGCAAGGATCTCCCACAGAGATATTATGATCGGTGAGATAAAGGCCGAGTAAGTAGCAACAGACAAGGTGATTGGAAAATTGGCTGGATTACTGGCTAAAAGAATTGTAATCAGCAAAGTCCACACAGGCCAGGAAACTGACACAGTCAGTCCCTCAGGGATGAGTACCAGGACAAATAACAATTTAACATCTTCATTAACAACCTGGATGATGCTAGAAGAGCACACTCTCAGCAGGACTGTAGATGACACCGAATCAGAGCACCAGCCAAGATGCTGGTGGGCAGGGCTTCTACTCAGAGTGATCCACAACAGCTTAGAAAAGTGAGTGGGTAGTTATCCCAACTTCAGAAAAAGAAAAGGAAATCTCACAACTGGGATAGAACAACCTAATGGAACAACACAGGCTAGGGAATAACTGCCTGCAAAGCAGCTCCAAGGATCAGGGGAGCCCCAGCCGATAACCTGAACATGAAGCAGCAGCATACCCTTGCCGCAAAGGCGGCCAGATGTATGGGCTGTATCAGGATGAGCACAGCATTTAAGCCAGGAAGTGGCTCTTCACCTCTATTTGGCACTTCTAAGACTGCATCAGAGTATTGTATCCAGTTTTGGACCCCCAATACAAGAAAAAAATAGAGATACTGAAGAACATCTTGGGGAGAGGCGACACACAGGTCAGGGAGCTGGAGAGCTTGCCCTGTGTGGAGAGTTTGAGGCACCTGAGTTCATTCAGCCTTAAGAAGAGAAGGTTTCACAGGGATTTTATTGCTGCCTATAACCATCTGTTCAGGGGATAAAGAGAAATTGAAGCCCGACTCTTGGAGGATCACAGCAATCAGAAAAGAGGCAATAAATGCAAACTGGAATGTGAAAAATGGAGATATTTTTTTTTTTAATTACCATGAGAGTGGTCAAACACTGGAACAATTTGTCCAAAGATTTTGTGGAATCTCCATCCTTGAAAGTGTCCAGAAACTGACTGGACAGTTCAAAAACTGAACAGGCCTAATCACATCAGACCTGCTTTGAGCACATATTGGACTAGATGGCTTGTGAAAGCCATTTCTAATTTAAATTATTTTACCAATCTAAGAAGTCTACTGCTGACCCAAGTGGGTTTCTTGCCCACTGCTAGTGTGAATTAAGAATGTGACTTTCTATTCACCCAAATGGTCCCATCCCCCTTTTTAGTATTGATAACCTTTTGAATATTTTAAAGGAGTAAGATGATAATGCAAACTAGTATTCAGCACTCACACTCTGGTAGTTCAGTTACTGCTTTTGGCAACTACAGTACCATTTTTGGTAACTTCAGTACCATTTTTGGTGAGAACACGTATTCACAAGCATACCAACTTGGACAAAATAATATTTCTGCTAAGCTCTTCTGCATCATCTTTGAAAACTTCACGTTAAAGGATGTACAACATTATTCATTTGACAAGCAATCCTCACTCTATCCACCCATTAAATATCCATTCTAAACAGATAGTAATTTGAGTTGTACTTGTCAGTTTGATGCACACAGAATACATTCTACAATTATATCTAATGGAGAACAGTTCTACATTATCGTATTTCCACAATCTTGGTTTCAAACAATGCTCTGATTTATTAAAAGCAAGGAACAAAGATTCATGAGACTGGAAGCAGGTTTATTCTAAATCACTACATATGGATTTTGTGCCTTAATTATTGGTGTGCTAATCACCTAGTGTAATGCAAAAAATGTTTTGGTCAGCATCATTAGAACTGACTTTGTCAGTATCTCTAAGCCCATAAAAGAAGGCTGAGGAATTTCTCCTTAAAATTTTAGAATAAAATCCCACTTTAGTCCCACATTCATTGAAACACTATAAGCTAAGCCATATCTAAGATGTTTAAGCTTGGTTTTAGAAACTGATCTCAGTATTACAGTAATTAGTTATTTTTTCACTCCATCTCTGACTTTCTTCCATTGGATAGAACTAACCAGAGCAAGTAACTTCCCAAGTTCCTCTTATAAAAGAGGTGTTATACAGAAAAGCAATCCCTAAATTAGTTATACTCCCGCAATTAGTTACACCACCAGCAACTGTCCTGTAATATTATTTCACACAGCTGAGAGCAATTGCTCATCTTTTAACTATTATCTGAACAAAATAAGCAGCCTAAATTAGCTCAAATTCCTACTAATTGTGACAGCTTTCTACCTACCAATCTGAAATTTGGCTACCAGACTAAAAAGGAAGACACTTTCTAAAATTACAATTATAAATGGTTTACTGGAAGCTTACTGGCTCAGCCAGAAAATACACAGCATAAAATATGCATATACTGTATATACATAAAATATGCACATATGTATTGTTACATATAGGTGGCCATAATTTCCTTTGTTATTCATTTCTTTTACCTCTTTCACACTGAGGGCCAGTAAATCCGTAGACACACGCACAGCGATTAGGTCCAATACACCGTCCTCCATTCTGGCAGCCATTTTCACAGACAGCTTTAATTAACAAAAATAAGGAAGTTTTAAATGTTATAGTAATGATATTTCAAAGACTACCATATGCAAATTTCAAAAATAGTATTTTTCCTATCAACTGCTTTAAGTCTTTCTGGACCTGAAGATCAAACTCATCTCCTTCCTACCCATCATCACCAACAATAATGATTGTCCAAATCAAATTCCATTAGTACCTGTATAATGCTAATTGCAACCAGCTGTTCAATTATTCTCAGCACAGATTCTTAGCAGATGATTAACTTAAGTATATTTTCAGACAATTTTGCAGCTCTATTCACTAATTACAAGAATTTACATCCATCACCAAAGTTAGCAGATAAAAACTATTCTGAGGGGGCTTGAGCATATCAGGTTATACTATGTCATCATAACAGCAACAAACTTTTCATGAAGGGGGCCTTGGGGAGCCTGAGAGACAGACAAATCAGCTCTCAGAGTTGATACTGCTGGCAGAAGTGATGTTTAGAGCAAGAAAAAAGAATTACTGCTTTCATTAATCTTTATGTACCTTCAGAAACTGTTTCCTAAAAGCTCCCAACAAGAAATAAAACATTTTGGGGGGAATATAAATCCACAGTATATACAGATCGAGAAGGTACTTTACGGTTGTGGGACTTCAGAGCACCCACTCACGCTATTTATCAATACTGTGAACCAAGAACAAAGCCTCCTGCTAAAGCACTGAAATCCTCTCTATTTGAAATGAAGACATTTCTTCAGTGTGGCTGAAAAATACCACTAAAGGAGTGTTTCAACTATGTATATTTTCCAGGACATATATTCTTTTTTTCGAATTAGCAGATGTTCCAAATCAAAGCATTTCACCTTAAAAGGAGAGCCTACTGTTTTGAAGTGTCTCTGAGCAACAGTGAAGAGATTTTAGTCTAGAAGTCTCTAGGCTGCTTTCCTACACAGATGCCCCCAGTTTGAAGGCGGCATTTGTAACATATTTGAGTATCCAGTGCAGAAAAACCTCAGCAACCTAAAGAAGGTATATATTTCAAACTGGAAACTGCCTCCTATATCACAATGGAGAACATAAAATATATTTTTACGTGGCAATGTGATAAAGCCTTTCTTATTGAGAACTATAAAACTGAATTACTTTTTACTGCGAATGCGTATCTTATGCATAAAATGAAGATACTTCTCTGCAGGTGTTAAATTAATGAATTAATGGACAAGAACAATGTAGTGAGACAATTAACTTCAGTATATTTAATACACAATGATATCTTACTATAAATGAAATATATATTTACATTTTTTAGACATTCATTCCATACTGCATTTAGAAGACAAATACTCAATCTTCCTTGAAATTTTAACAGTCCTATACACTAAGGCCAATCTCCAGATTTTGTTCAGATCATCTGGATTTTTTGTTCAGATTTTCTGGATCGCTTTAGAATCACTGCTTGAAAATTCAATCCTCTTTTCATTTATTCACTGGAAATATGCCCTTTCTGAGACCATTCAGGTGCTGATCCAACACTTCAAAATTAGCAGGAAGAAGCCAGAAGCTCTAGGGTCACATTTTAGGATTACAATTATTACCCAAGATTTTAGAGAATTTTATCAAGGTAGAAATAAAGAAAGCACAAGACTGTTCTTCAGCATCTGCAAAAAATGACTGAAAAAGGATATTTTTGCACAATATTCAGCCTGCTTTTTGCAGAGATGCCTTTTGTTTGTCAAGTTCCTTCAGACTTAAGCAATTTCTCAGCTAATTAGTAGCCAGCTGGCCTCAGAATACACTTTGAGTCTCTCTTCATCCCTGCAGCCTTCAGTGACTTCTACTGTTTGCTAAATTTGTATAGCTTGTAAACAGTGTAATAAATAATTGACTTTTTAGCTTGTCTGCAAAACCAAAAAGGTACCCAAAAGCTTGAACAGTTTTTAATCTTTTTCTTTAGTCATGCAGAAAACCATGCTTCAACCTAGTAGCTTGACTGCCCTTACAAAATGGAGAAACTTCATCATACAGAATGGAAAAATAGTGATTGTCTGGTAAGGAACAGAGAGTGGTATGTATACTGCCACTGCTCCCAATGGATTTCTCAAAACTATTTGATAAATTTGATTTTTAGTTTGAATTTTAGAGAATACAAATGCATGAACTGACTTTCAGCTAAACTCTCTACCTCAAAACAGCATCAAATTTCTCACAGACATTTCATTATATTTCAGCATGTTGGCTCTTTTATCTTCCCACCCATCCTAAAATAAGAAGGCTAAATTGCAGGACTTTTGTGAATTTACGTTTAGATGCAACAGAGCAGTTACTTACGTTGCCCACAGTAAGTTCCAATGTAGCCCTTCTGGCACTGGCATCGGTCATCCACGCATGTACCCCCATTCATGCACCTGATGCTGCACAGCTGTACTGCAGCAGAACCCAGGCAGAGAGATAACAGTGTTAGGCAAAAAATACCACACTGGGAAGCAAGTGTGGATAAAAGCAGAGATGTCAAAGTAGACATGAGCTTTGTGTAACATAATCTGTGTACTGAAGTGTACACTGAGCTATTTTTGTAATCAAAGACATCCAAGCTGTAGATATTAGTCAGCCATTATTTTAAAAACAATCATGAAGTTTCTTTAAGTTTTCCATGAATATATTTAGCATCTTGGAATATTTCATTATCTTGGCTGTACAATTTTAATTCCTTAGGAAAATGCACTTAATGAAAACATTACACACACTCATATTTAAACCACCTTATGTCTTTAAACACATTTGTTTCCAATTTGTCACATTGGGTAAACATGCACAGACGGTATATCAAACTTTATAAAAAACTAGAGATATACCAAAGTGTAAGTTACACGTGTGCATGCAATAATGACAGGTTATTTTTAAAGAATTTACACAGTAGTTATTTTTCAGTTGATGCCCAAAGAGAATTACTTAAAATGAAATCTCTAATGAGAATAAATATAGCTAGTCCTTACTAGATTTTGATCCACAGGTAGGTGATATTTGTCCACTTGCACAGGTGCACATGTTAGGACGGGAACAAAATCCATCACCGCAGCTATTTTTGCAAATTGCTGAGGAAGAAGACAATTAAAAAGTGATTAACAGTAACCCTAGTGTCCAACTACAGGAAAAAAAAAATTGATAAATCAGAGTTCTGCCTTCCTTTCTCCCTCACCAGCCAAGGAAGCCCCACTGAACAAATGAATGACAGAGCCAGTTACAGTCAGCCAGGAGTTACGGGAAAATCCAGATTCCAAAGGAAATCTAAATGAATACATCAAATTATCTGCTGAATTAGCAAACACAACAAAAGAGAGACTGAAACATTTAGAGCCAAGTACAGCACAGGAGGTCCTTAAAAACCACATATGGTGCAAGAAACAGCTTGTAAAGCACAAAGCTAAGCAAGAATCAGTTTCTTTGTAAATAACTTTGGGGTTTCAAGAGTATCAAATAATTTGGAAGCACATCTTCACTGAAGGATTACAAAAGTAACAAATAACTTCAGTACGTAATTTGCCAAGAACATCCTGACTACTTAAAAACACTGTCTATATATATTAGATTGAAAGAAAAAATATCCACACGGCCACATACATTTAAAAAATTGCAGAGGTAAGACCATTCCAGAATGCTTGTGCTCCACTTCTGATTTAAAAAACCATGAGTAAATGAAACCCAACTCCTATAGGAAGCCAATTGTTTTCTTGCCCCATTACAGAATTCAAATATGGCCACAGTGAAATGTACATGCTCTCTCCACCAAATCAGCAGCTCTGTTCCAATGCCTAACATGACCAGATAAGATTTAGTAAACCCGCATCCTCCTTGACATACTCCAACAAAGGCCACATTTTATATAAGAGAGGAGTAGACAAAGCCACATTAGTGATCCACTGACATCACTTTTCAGGCATCAAAGAGAAGCAGCGCACCTCATCTACAATTACCATTAAATTCCTCAACAACTATACCATAAATGTGAAGCCATGAAAGGAGAAACAGTTTGTGGGATTTCACTATTTGGTTGCAATTAGAGACATACCACTGTCTGATGTGAAATACTTTCTCCATTAGCAGGCTTAGAAGACAGAAACTGGGTTTACAGCACTGTACAAACACACGGAAGAAGGCTCTTTCTACCACTTTTCAGTCCATCTTTACACAACATAGCTCAGTCTCCCGATTAAACAAGGTCTACATTTAGACCATTTTCTTGGTTTATTATCTGTTACAGAATGATGTTTTACCAACTGAAAGCCTTAGAGCTGAAAGCATATTCTAAGGATGCTTTCATCAGCACAGTTTATTTTAACAAAGAAAAAAGTAAACCTACCCAGACCTTTGGTTTTCAGATTAAAAGATCACTTTTAATCATAAATATGGCACAGACTGTCAACCACCATCATCACACTATCAACTGAAAACACTGTAAGGTCAGAATAGTTTCCTGTTGACCTACAACTACCTCACAGACCTCTGATCATGAAATTATACTTTAAAATCACCAGTTACAATCTGCACTAATTATAATCAATGCATCTCCAGTAAGAGGTTTGCTAGCTTGTCTGGCATCCTGTGTAAGAAAATCTGCCTAGCTAAACAGCTCTAGTGAGGGGTACCGTCATCTCAATGAATGTTTAACATAAGCATAGGAATCTGTGCTTCAAAACCTTCACCAAAAATACAAATAGAAAAGTATCATGGCTAATCATTCACCCCTCAAAATATTAGACAGCTGCTTACTTACAGTAAGTAAACAGGAAGCAAAAGATGTCCTTTGTGCACATAAACTAATAGTGAATCAAAGATTATTCTGGATGTGAAGAGATATAAAGAGAGGTCTTTACAAGGCACTGAGAGTCACTGTTAAGGATAACGTAAAAGGATTTCTGAAGGCATTTAAATCATCACCCTAATTTCATCTGAGCTAGATATCCAGCTGAATTTGAAAAACCTGTCAAAAGCATACTAGGTAGCCTAAATTAATTTTTAAAACTCAGGTTTACATTTAAGTAGACAATATTGTATGAGATTATAAATGTGATCTGAACATCCTAGGAGATCCTCTTCTTCCACAATGGTATTGATACCAGCACCTTCCTCTGAATGACTCAGTTAACGTTTGCTAGGAAATGCTAGGTCAAACTGAGGTGAAAATCAATGACGCAAGGCACAGTTATAAGAAATACTAGCAAATTTACTCATGTAATAGATAGGCTGCTAGTCCTGAATCACAGGGTAAGAGCCCAAAAGTCACCTTTAAGTTTGGTAGATCTTAGCTCAGGAAAGAACCAGTCTGTCCCTAGTTTAGTCCCAGATGTCTGTAGTTAGTTAGATGGAGTATTATAAAGACCTTCATTGCTTACATAAAAGGCAACAGGTTCTGAAGTTGAGCATACTTATTAAAAAAGAGATGGTGACATGCCAGGATGGATGGGAAAATTTGCACCAAAATTCAGAAGCATGTGTCTAATATCAGCTCTAATCTGACAAACAGGAAATCCAACTTAATTTATCTGTCTGATTTCTAGGTGGACAACATTCCCTAGTGAGTGCTGAACAGGTTTTACTTTTTTTTCACCAGGCCATGTCAACAGCCACATCTATCAGCAAAAGTACCTATTATGACCAGGCAGTAATTCGAGTTTACATGATTCTTAGCTATTAAAACACAACTAACAATAACAGGCAAGAGACTAAGCAACCCAAATGTAAAAAAAAAAAATTAATTTGATTGTAATTCCAAGCCTAGCACAGATGTTTCACAAAACTTCAGATCTCATTTTGTTTATATCAAGGTTTATATCAATTACTTTCTGATTGCTTTTTTTTCTGTTAATATAGTTATTTGATTTATGAAAGGTTTGTGGTTTTGGGGTTTGGTTTTTTTTTTTCCTTTTCCCTTCATTGTCATGTTCTTTAAAAATAAAACAAACAAAAACAAAAACACAAGAAAACCCCAAAAAACAAAAAAAAAACCTCAACCAAACCAAAAAGAAACATGCCTCCTAACAAGTAACCAAAGGAAATGCAGTAATTGTCTAGGCTTTCAATTAAAAGAAACATAGGCCTACAAATCCACTTTTTTTTATTATTTTTTTTAATAAGGCCAAAGACAGAACAAATTCTCTTTTCTCATACAGAATGAAGCAGTAACTCACAGAAGAATATTTATTTTTATTACTACCCCTAAGGCAGTAGAAACTTAAAAGTCAGACACTTACGAACAATGCACTGATTTCCTCCTGGGAGCGTTTTCCATCCAGGGCAACAGTACGATCGGAATCTAGAGCCACACACATTTGGCCTGTTACACAAACAAACAAATAAACACATATACAAAAATTTAAATGGGTGTAAACAGAATCCACCGTTTTATTCACACACAAGGGAAGAAACCAGCCTCATGAAACAAACAAGCAAAAGAATGCATAGCAAAGATGTCTACAAAAATTCCTCTTCAAAGGAATAAAGTATTTCTCCATCTCAAGAAGTTCTAAGCCATGTACAGAATGTACTAGTTGAACTGGTTAGCATGCAGAGGAGAGGCAGACTGGTCAATGGCAGTTGGCTCATGCCTGCTGGAACTATTTAGGATATACAAAGGAGTTTGGTTCTGCATTCATATACAGTTGGCTATAAAAAATTGGCTGCCAACTGACACAAGATAGAAGGTATGACTGGTCATAAAGACTAACAAACTGATCCAATTACCAAGAACTCTCCAAAACACTACTAAAAACAGATTTCAACTATTTTCTCAGTAGAAGCCAAAGAAGAGTGTCAAAGTACCTAAAG
The DNA here is from genome assembly GCA_009867235.2 of Psittacus erithacus. Lineage (NCBI taxonomy): Eukaryota > Metazoa > Chordata > Aves > Psittaciformes > Psittacidae > Psittacus > Psittacus erithacus. Next base: position 1,814 of record WYDI02036719.1, on the reverse strand, counting down.
ACTCTAACACGCCTGACTTAAGTCCCGATGTGGTATTTCTGCTAGTTGTGATGTACCCCCATACATCTGCTTTTAATGGAATAGCACTTATTAAAAGACTGTATTTCATTGCTGAGGACAAAATTTCAAGTTCACCTAATCACAACTCTCCCCAGCCACATAAAGGGGCTGGAAAGTAAGATGCACTCAGGGCAGATAAGAGTAAGAGTCTGTGTTTGAAGCGGGGAGCAGCCTGCTGAGGCTGGCGGCAGCGGGGAAGGGGGCTCAAGCTAAGAAAGGCCGAGGCCGAGGGCGTCCCTACCCACGGAGCACGTCCTGCTGTCCTCGCCGGCGGAGTCGGCCGGCGGCGCTGCCAGCTCCATCCTCTCGGTGCGCGCCGTTGGGGTGGGTGCCGCCCAGGGGCACCGGCGGCAGCTGCTGCTGCCCGCCTGCGCCCTGTGTCCAGAGCACCAGGCAGCCCAGCAACAAGACGCAGACCTGCACCCACAGCCATCGCCTTCTCCCCATCCTGCGGCTGCCCCGCTGGGAAAGGCGAAGGAGGCGGGCGAGTGCCGGAGGAGATACGTCTGTCCCTCACCGCCGACAGCGGACAAAGTGCCGCCGCTCGTCGGGGAAAGGCTTCAGCCCCTGGAATTATTTCTTCTCTCCTCCCCAGCCTGCCCTACCGCAGCGGCCGTCAGCGCGACACGGCGATACCAACGGCGGGGTCCACGTTGCATCCCCCCTGCCCCCCTCTCCAAAGAGAGGGGAAAAAAGGGGAAGAAAAGAAAAACAAATTGAGTTGGTTGGGATTTCCTTTTCTTCCTTCTCCAATAACAGGAATCCAACAGAACCAAGCTGAATGTCAAATAAAAGCAAGATAGTAATTAACAAGAACCAGAAAAAAGTGCCGGGAAAGACTAAAAGAGAAAAGACCGGCCCGGTTTCTTACGGCGGCTTTTATTAGCCGGCGGGCGGTCCGCGGCCGGAGGGAGGGACCGTGGGGAGGGATCTGGGGGTGGGGTTTCCCGCCGGCGGCACAGCGGGCCCGGGCCCGGCCATGCCGTGGGCAGCGCGGCTGGTGGTGCGCCTGTAGGTCTGTGGCAGGGGCCGCGTAGGGGAGCGGCTGCCGGGGAGCAGAGGGCCGCGGAGGATGCGGGGTGAGAGCGGAGCGGGGAGAGCTGGCTTTAAAGGGAATTCTGTGCTTTCCTTAGGCACGTCCTGCCCTCCCGGACCTGTTGGAGCGGTACCGCGAAATGCATACGGTGCACCCTTTGTGGAGACGCTGAAGAAGCAAAACCATGTCCATTGAAAAGCACCTGGGATTCAGAAGAAAGGTCTGGGTCCAATCTGAAGGCCTGGCCCGGCAGGGAGAAGCCTGGGGGCTGACTTCGCAAGGCGGGAGCCGGGGTCCCGCAGCCACCCCGCTGCTGGGCGCAGACCCCGGAGCATAGCGGACAGACAGGAACCATAAGCAGTGGTGGCTGAAGCTGGGCCTTGTGCCCGTATTTTTTCGGCGCAGCCGCGGGTACTGGTATTTTTTGTCAGCAAATTGACAGTTTCTCGCAAAATGCTTGAATAGCACGAAGAGCAAAGAGCCTTTGAAGCGCATTAGTTTGCAGTTTCTTTCAGTAGCAGTTTTTGCAAGGTCACACCTTGCATTTTTACATGTTTTACTCTTGGTGTTTCTCTCTACATAAGCATCTCAAAATGAATGCAAAAAAAAAAAAAAAAAAAAAAAAACACAGACCCCACCTTGCCCAATTCCGTCTTTCTTTTTTAGGGACAAACCCTACCCTTAACCTAGTTGACCTAGGAACTTGGCGCGTTGGCTA